>JAOXYB010023981.1:0-16372 GCA_028565635.1 Phoronis ovalis | reverse complement strand
ATACGAATATACCTGATGCATGTCATTATAATTTAAGTTTTATGTAAATAAAATTAAAATGTAGGTTATACATTTGGTCATTCTGGCGTTTTAACATTATAATAGCAAGATTTTGAAATATGTAACTGCTAGGCTCAAGTACTCAGCAACTTACTTTCTTCCATCCTGTTTAAATGATTTAACTGGTGGTATTCCAATTACAAGTGATGTTCCCGTTTCTGTATCTAAAGGAACACCCATAACTAGTGGTAATGTTTTGTGCTTTGTCTTTTTACACTGAAACATAAGCTTTGCATGAGTCCACAGTAGCAAATTAAAAATGTAATATAAATCATGTCAATAACATTCAGATTTTGTGAGCAATGAAGTGATGGTATTTGCTCTTTGAATATATAATATATGCAATAAAACATGTAGTGTGTAGAATGGTGTTGTAACAAGTTTCTGCCCCACAAAGCTACAAGTGGAACTGTTCAAAAAAGCAACTACCACAAAAATCCAGTATTTTATAGTCGGGGGGAAACATAAGCGTCTGATAAATGTTTACCTACTTCTTGAATCATCGCAGCGTGATAAGGCACCAAGGGAATTCACATCAGTGAACAACAGGTCCAGGAACATAATTCAGAGGCAGTGATTATAAGATTCTGTATATAAGAGTTTTACTTAATGAGATACTGTTCTCATTGAAAGGAAATTCACTAGTTAAAATTTTTGAAATAACAACAAAACTATAAAAAACATGAAGTTTGGTGTTTTTATAGGTGAATGCCCTAGTGGGCACCTCATCACACTCAGATGATTCATAAAGTAAGGTAACATTTATTGGATACTTATGTTCCCCCGATTAAAATATACTTCTCTTTAACTGCTAGGTTAAATGTACACAACAATACACTTACCACAGCCATATAAGCTTGTAGAGTAAAGCTGGCCAATTTTTGTAAACAGATGGGATGTGCAAAATATTTTGCATCTGGAGTACCCTGAAATTAAAAATCAAATTGTCCAGTAAACTTGTGGTGTTCACAGACATAATGCAAAAGTGTTACACTGTTTACAGATTCCATAAAATAAAATTTGGTCACAACATTGGGTTAACAAAACGGAATGTGCACATTCCCTTCTCACGTACTACAGTAACTTGTGTTCCACCATAGTTTCAAACCGGGTGTGGGGGGGGTTAACTTCTTAAAATTTTTATAAGGGGGATGCTCCACTCAACCTTTCAAACCCTTACGAGTTTTCGGGAAACAAATTCAAAAAAACATCTCTTTCAGAAATACAAGTATAAAAATGAAGCATTAAGTCTTTATTTTTACTTTTATTCAGAGTGGGGTGAAATTGCAACTGCTTTTGGAACTTTCTTGCTTGAAAACTGAACCTCTTTCAAATTTGACACGTTGAAAACCGTACCCTCTCCTGTGGAACATACCTGTATACCTTAATGATAGTCACTCCCAGGGTTTCATAATATCAGACTTTCTTTGAATGTGTGATTGTACATGTGCACTCTCTTTCAACAATTTAGTTAATAATAAATATATGAAATTTCATGTTGTCATGTATCAAAGGTTAGCTATCACAATAACTATTATTACCTCTTGAACAAAAGCATATAAGAATGGACCAGCTGATATAATGTGATTCATGTCCAAGAATGACTGTACTTGTGTGACGATAGCTTTCAACTGTTTACGAGCCAGAATTAAGCCATGATCCATAGAATCTAGGTTGTCTCTATTTAGCAGATCTAAGGCATCTAAAAAACTGTCTGATTGGTTACTCTCATTTTCCTACAAAAATTAAATTTATGTACGATTGGATTGCATTGTTCTATAAATTATAACTCATATAATAATGCTTGAATTAATAACAGCAGGATGGTTCTAATTCTGCAGAAAGTAGTTAGCAATGGCAGATTTCATTAAGGACAACCTATGGTATATTACATGTGTAAACATTTCCATGTAAACATAGTGGGATTCATCTCAAAACAGGGAGAAAATATTCAAATACATACATTTAATATTGTGTGTTGTACTTAAATTACCATAGAACACAATAATTGTGCACAAAAATACGGAGCAGCAGGGAATAAAAAATTAGACTTACAGAAGATTCAAGTAACACAGCACACGCATTTACAGCATCAAAAGCACAAAGTTTGGTCTTAAATCCATAACTAGCTGTGAATGAGGCTAGGAAAACATCATTCAGGTCAAAACTGAAATACAAGAAGGACAATGGAAACAGTAAGAAAAATTACAGATAATAAATAATGGAACTATTATAAACAACAAACTAAGGCGATAACAATTTCACTTGCAGCTGCTGCACAATAATATTGACACAGTAACACAGGATGTTTCTACCAAATCATATAAACAGCATATGGATGGGCACTATTAAACCTGGTAAGAAAATTAATATTCCATTGAAACATGCTCTTATGATGAACACAGTGCAACTCTATAAAGTTTGCTAAAGAATTATAATTTAAAAAGCCTAAACATAATTTAGTATTTGCCATTATTAGTGCATCTATTTAAAGTTCAAACCGACTAGTCGTGTGACTTTCTAGTACGAGAATGTCTCATTTTTTTGTTGGATTGGTGTTCAAAGATATCAAAAATGGAGAAATTTTTCGAGGTGCTTTAGTCTTATTATAATAATGCTTGAATTAATAACAGCAGGATGGTTCTAATTCTGCAGAATGGAGAATAAAATCTTACTTGTACTTTTCTGCATTATCTTCAATAATTTTCTTGATATCTGCTTTAAGCTGTACATCCATAGCAGAGAACTTCTGTTTACACTGCACTAAAGGAATACTGGAATGAAAGGCACAAATTAAAGCCTGTAAGTTTAAGACAACTAATATTTTTCTATTAAAAATATGTTTTATGAACACCAGCTTGGGCCACGAAATAATGACGATGTGTGAAGGCACATATTGTGATAAATGCCTGTATATACACACATCGCTTAAATCTTGAACCTGTAATTCAATGTATTGCTTTCTTGCTATCATACCCAGAACAAATTCAAATTTGGATATCAAAGTTTTTAATCGTTGGTTACAATCAAATTTTTAACCTTAAATTTCGTAATTCAAATTCTTACGGTGTGCTAGTTAATGCTAATTATATTGGAAAGAAAACAATTAAGAATTATTAGGTCGAGGAGATGAAAACATTTCAAGGTCCCACCTGACAAATTTTTAATAGAACAGCGCTTACCCCATATCTGCTAGAAACTCCTGAAGCTTTTTCTTGCCTCTCATTGTCCATACTTTAAAGTGACAGGCAGTGACTGGAGAATGACACAGACTTTCAAACAAAGACCAATGTCTGTAAAGAGGTAACTGAAGCTCCATCTCAAAAGCTAGCTTTAAACAGTCCACAGATATTCCAGAATCTTCATCTTCACTTCTACAAGGTACACAAGGAGGCTATGTTAACAATTTCAAACTATTATTGTAATTGCAAGTTTATTTCACTCAATACCTAATGAGTTTGAGTGAAGGGTGGGTAAATTTGCGTCTGGTACAAGTTAGTATCTCATTCTGCTTTGTTATAATTATGTGCAAGTTCAAGTACCATTCATATTGAAATACATATGTTTTATCTAATTTACCTATGGTTTAGTCTAGAAACTTGTCCTTGCAGAAATTCAACTTGTTCCATGTACTTCTCGTGTTCCAGCTTGCTGTGCATTATCTGGTCAGTAATACCAAGTGTAGCAAGCCTAAAATAACACAAACTCACACAAAACTGCCAACAAAATGATGCAAATTTCGCACCTACAACTTGTATCTAAGATGTGACCTATATCAATTTTTAAAATGCAGTGGGTAATAAAATCATATTTTTTTTTAATTCTTAAAAAGCTACATGTGCTTACCTATTAGAAAATTTTCTAGCAAAGGATGTAAAGCATTATACCAAATTTATGAATTGCGCTTTGAAAGCATGTCTGTGACATGGTATGAAGTAAAAGCCCAATTATAACTAGAGACTGTCTTACCATAAATTGTCATTATTATCCTTCGACATTTTTAACGCTAGTGTATACAGGATGTGTGCTGCAGATGTCCCTACTTTGTTGAACTGTGTATACTCAAACAAGATTTTATTTCTGCAAAGGAAAATATAATCATTTTTCAATTCACTGTACAGTAAATCCATATATATGCATAGCCGATAATAATGTACAACAATTTCCTAGAAAAAATAGCATAATGGAAGACAAATAAATATACTGCTTAGGATTGCATAAATATAGGTATAAACATGTCCTTTAAATAACATTTACACTTGGCACTCTTCACAGTAAAATGGCTAAGGGTTCGTAAATCAGTATTCAGTAGTTCTACATGAGTCCCACTTTTAGTAAAGTTCACTAGTCAAATGGGTTACTTTATGTAATACAAATACTGCATTCACCTGTTTTCTAACCATAATCTTTTCTCACGCCTTTTTTCCAAATATTCTTCATCAAATCTTCTTCGTTTTCTTAACTGAGAATCACTGTTATCACTTTCATTTCCAGAATCTTCATCTTCTGACTAATATATGGAAAATTAAATGAAATCAATGATTTCCACATAAATCTTATGTGTCCCTGACATAGGACACATTATTAGGCATTTGTACACAAAGCAGGCTTATTATTATGAATTTTATATTGTACATGTTTGGGACAGAAGCAGCTTTATGCTTAATAGGTATGACTCCCTTTTAAAAACTCAGCTGCGATTAATATAAAGCTGTCAAATGAGAAGCCATTCCCTGAAGCTTTTCTCATGATTCACAATACTGTGGAGTTTCATTTCAGAGAGTAGCAACATTGCAAACAGCTGCCATAGGCTCCTTATGGTTAAACAAAATCTATGTTTTGCAAACACCTGTTTTAAAATTTTAGTATAAATAGTTTGCATCATACCTCATCATCCCTAAATAATTGTTCATATTCTGGTAAATCCTCCATCTCATCTTCGTTCATTAACAGTCGCACTTGCACCATGTTGTATATGTTACACACATGCACAGGACGATGACTGCAACAAAATACAATATAGAGTGGATATATATTTAGAGATCATTTTCATATGTTTTTGGTGATGGGCTTAGAAACATGCACTAAATGCACAGAAAATGTATAAAAGCATAGGTTTATAGCTTAAAGGAAAATGATGTTCCCATATACTCAAGAAATTTGCAAATAGGACATCACACTGCAACAAGTAATTAAGAAAAACTATAATGAAACGCAAGAGTGCATTTTAGTATCTGTCACATATATAAAATATTACATTTTAGTACCTGTCACATAATTATATAAAATACTACATTTTAGTACCTGTCACAAAATACTACATTTTAGTACCTGTCACATATATAAAATACTACATTTTCTTCTGGCTGCAGAACTTCCACAACATCAATTGTAGCACCGCAGTTGATCATTACAACAAATTTAACCTAAAAGAAGAAATTGTTGTAAAACAATTTAAAAACTTCAACTGCAGCAGTGGTAAACTTGGAGTGGACAGTGTCACCACATTTTCCGGTGCAGTATTTTCTATAACTTCCTGAGCTGGATTAACAATTAGACTGGCCAAAAGTAACTGATCCAGAAAGCATTACATGAGGGACTTGCATTTAAATCCTAACTGCATTCACACTATAAACTCTCCATTGATATTAAAGTTAATATTGTCCCCTGCTAGTACAGCAGTATGATTATGTAAGGTGATAATTACCTGGATAAATGGTATAATTCTAATTACATTTACTATGTAGGCCTACTGAGCTCTATTGTACTGGGTAACAAAAAGTTTTAGTGGCCATTCATTTTGTTGGTAATTAATTGCTTTCGATATCTTGACAAAAAGAATTTCAACCCAGAAACACTGCTATGTTGATTACTGTGGTTGTAATGATGTTGCTAACTTAATTGAATGTAACTTACTCCTTCAGAATTTTCCACATAAGCATTTTCAAGATCTTGTTTACCAGAAACTGGTACTATTGTATAGTGAACATGGTCACATTGAAATAAATACTGAAATGTAAAACAATAGTTCAGAACAACAGAAGCAATACAAATAACTATGATTTGACAAAAATGATTTAAAAATATAAAAATAATTTAAATTAATAGCTATTTAAGTTCCCACACTATTATATTATCAGATATATTGTCAACTCCATTCTTGCTTTGGATGTTTTTTTTCCTACTACATTTAAATATGTTAATGAGATTGCAAATTATTTTATGACATTGAAACTGTACAGTTCTGAGGAGAAGTGTATTTTAGACAAAATAGTGTTTACTAGTTGTGATTTAATGAATACCTGTAAAATTTTACATGCACACAATGCATCAACGTCAAAAGAAACCATCACCAAAACTCTCTGAAATAAAGCAAAACATGAATCATGAACTGGTAGAATTATTATAGTCTACATTATAATGAATTCCTTCTAGACAACTTAAAACTCCAAATAAGTACCAACAAGTTTACTGAATTAAACATAAAAGGACAGATAACTGCAAGCATATCTGATTTATGATTAATATCTAGCCCTATACTCATATGCTCAGTGCATTGACATATTGATCATGTAGTCAAATTCTAATATTTCTTCAAATATTGTGGCAGAATAGGATATTTGTTTGCCTAATACTGAACAATTACAAGAATATTACTAGAATCTGGCCTATGGCTATGTTACCTGAAATTTTCTATAATAAAGTATAAACATGCACTATTAACTTCATATGATGACAGCGGGTGATTAGCTAGGTTAGTTTTCTAGACAACACAATTCAATATGTCAATAAACAGTGTAAATCGGACCTATGGTTCACAGTATCGTACTCTTACTCTTGTCTTAGCTGGCCGTCTGAGTATTCATTTCTATCTATTTAATAATTTATAGAATCAAGTACTATACTATATTAGCATAGAGATCTTGATCGAACTGTTTGGACACATTTTGTAATCGTAAGAGCAAAAGTGAATGCAAGCCATTGCATATGATTGCTGTTGATACCGAAAAGGCCTTCGATGTAGTCCAGCATCATTCGCTCCTAAAGAAACTGATGTTCAATGGACCAAACAATGACGACTGGAACATAACAAAGGACATGCATTCTGGTCTGAATACCTTTGTCAAATGGAATGGTAAAATGTCAGATAAGGCTTTCCAGTTGCACCAAGGAGGTGTGCTGTCAACTCACCACTACAAGCTCTACGTCGATCCACTCCTGCAGAGCTTGGAGACTCATGGCATGGGAGCGTCAATTGGAACAACTCATCTTCAACACCTCACTTGTGCTGATGACGTCCTGCTGAAGCGCCATGGACCAGGTGGATATGCAGTGCATGCTGAATACGGTAGAAGAATACAGCCACCAGGAGCACTATAATGTGAATATGTCAAAGACTCATTGCGTAACTGTCAATGAGAATCGGCTGCAGCAGAAACTTACATTCCAATTTGAGTCAAAAGCAATCAACCATAAAGAGACACTCGAACATCTTGGGCTGGTAAGAGACCAGGGCAACAAAGGTAAACATAGATGAGAAGATCACCAAGACCAGGAAAGCAATGTACAGTCTGATGGGAGCTGGCCTGCATGGCCGCAATGGCTTGCCAGCAGCTGTCTCGGTTAAGTTATGGTCAACTTACATATTGCCTGTTATGATCTATGGCTTGGAATCCATCTACCTCACTAAAGCGGATTACAACAAGCTGGGACTATTTGAGAGGAAATGCTTAAAAGAACTACAGTTTCTACCGAATCGAACTCCCACATCTATTGTGTACTGATTCTTGGCCTGCTGCCAGTGGAGGCGCAGATCCACAAGCGAACGCTCACTCTATTTAACACAGTGCTACGTATGCCAGACACTCCGATAGCGGACGTCGCAGCCAGGCAATTAGCTATAAAGGACTTCAATGACAGGAGCTGGTTCTCAGAGGTCAGACGACTACTTCAGCAGTACCACCTTCCCATAGCCTATACACTGATAGCGAACCCAGAGCCACCGGGAAGATGGAAAGATATGGTGAAGAAGGCTGTCACAAAGTAATGGGAGAAACAGCTGCAAGATGATGCCAGAAGTCATACAAGCCTGAAGTATGTCGCCACTCATTGGATACATCTGGGAAAGCCTCACACCATCTGGACAAGTGTCAAGCCAAGTACATACGATGTGCAACGTGCTTCCATAAAGTTGAAGCTCCTTACTGGAACATACACGTTACAAAGCAACAGAGCTGCCTTCAACCAGTGTCGAGTGAGAGCAACTTGCCCTCTGTGTTTGAAACACGACATCACTTCATCAGTGAATGCCCTATAACACAACCCATACGTGTGAAATACATCCGAAAGCTTGGAGCTGCTCTGCCAAGAGACATATACCGGGAAATCACAAGTGACACATCCACGTTCACGTCGGCAATGCTTGACGTAACAGCCCTTGGCACCCTAGAACTCACATGCATTAACCTGAATATTGTCGAGACAGTTAGTCGCGAAATGTTGTATGCATTGCACATGATGAGGTCATGGCTTCTTCTGCAACTTACACGCAATAATTAGTCTCATCGCAGTGACCAGTAGACAATGGGAAACAAGCTTTCTGTTAAACAGACAACCAATGAACAGTGATATTGTCCTCCGCATAAGCTCCAAGCTACATTTATGTTTACGGAACTGGATAAACTGGAATTGGATCCCTGTTGTGCTGTGATGTGTGTCAGATTGCTGTCCTGTTTATGTTTTATGTGGATGCTATTCTAATATGTGATGTTATGACAGGCATTGACTATCTATCTCATCTCCAATAAGATAAGAATGGACACTATTAACCAGTTGTTTCCTTCTGACAATGGCTTCAGATTCAACAGAACTACGTCGAAAGACGGTGCTGCGTCAAGTAGTCGCAGGGATATATACAAGACAAGACAAGACAATGGCTGCATTGTGTTGGCCACTGAGAATCACACTGTATTTTAAATCTACAATAAGTGTCATTTGAACCCGGTTCGTGCAACTAAACTGGCCTGTGTGCTCGGTGTCAGAATGCAAGTAATAATCCGTTTCTATTTAATTATAAGTAAAAAAAATAATACAGGAGTAGCACAATTTAGCCACTTTTACTTACGTGATGTTGGACTGTATCATAGAAATCCTTCCGTATATCTTTTACAAACATTATCACTAAATGTTTAGAATTATTAAAGAAATTCTTGATAACAATTGTTTTGAGTTTTGATTATGGCGCGTAGAGGTAAGCGGAAATTGGAGCTCTGAATTCTGATTGGTTGAGGTTACCCTCTTAACATTATCATACCACGCAATTTTCTGCTCATGTAAAATGTTTTGTTGTATAAATTGCCATTTCATCACATAAACAAATAACTATCAAAATATAATCTGATTTTAAATTTGACATTAGTTATATTTACGTTTTATTTAAATGTACAGAAAATGATTTTGAGTTTTACAATGTTTTCAATGTGCCAAGATAATAAATATTTTACTTGCATTTTGTCCAGTCATCTGAGTATACTGTCAGTTTAAAATCCCATAATTTCTTTTTGACAGAACTGGTAAGGTCAAAGAACTAAATATGGTAAGTACAGTATACAATATATCGCATACAAGGGCTTCTAATGCGTAGAATTTCCTTTGTTATCTAACTGAGACTAAATGGAATATTTAAACTCATACCCTACTCATAGTCATACTAACTTTAATAGTAAGTTAGTAACTAGTAATACTCAGTTTATATACTAAGTCATACTAGTCATAGTCATACTCATTACTTCAATCTTCATTAAGTTCATACCTGAATCATAATTCATAGTCAACTAAATCATACTATGTAATTATATAGTATGTCTTTTACTAAAAAAAATAATCAAAGTCTGTAGTTTGTAACCGCAGGCATTAATTTTTATTTGGGCCTATGCCTATATGGCTATGGTTAGTAATTAATAGCTCTAGCTGTAGCCTTAGCTTCATGACCCGACTATCCCGGGTGGTCCTCGGGGGTACTCAAGGTTTTTTGACTACGGGGATGTGCCGCGGAACCCAACCCAAAATGTTAGCTTGTAGTAGCAAGCCCAATCCAAATTTTTTGAAATTTAGGGTAGCAATCCAAAATTTTAAGATATTTGAGTATAGCAATCCATTTTTACGCAAACTGACTGATACAGACCAAATTCCAAAATTTATTTACGGATACAAACCTAAAATTAATCCAAATTATTTGTTGTAAGCAGTGGGTAGCAATCTAAATTTTTAAATATCTTTACTTACTTAGCAATCCAAACAAATACAGCAAAAAGTATACGATCCAAAATTTTCAACTGGGCTCCACACCCCCACCAACAAATAACTTGAGTACCCCTCCGGGCTAACTATCGCTTGCCTATGGCTCTGTAGAATATAATTTTATATTTATTTATATATAATAAAAATTACGTACACACATACACACACACATACAAATAATTTATATTAATTCATAGCCACTACCAGTAGATTTAATTATTATAAATATAATTTGGAAGGAAGTGAATCACATGATAGTAGTAGGAGCAGCGAAGATAAAGATGCTATTTAGTAAGTTGATGAACTACCCTACCAATCTTAGTTGCAGTTAGCTGTTACAGGTAGTGACACAGCCCAAAAGCTGTGCAACACAGTGCATGATATAGATTTCTCATTACAAAATTTTAGGTAGTAATTACCCCATCCCACATATACTGCCATGTTACAGAATATGCAATATATTTTTTATTTCAGTTTAGTTTTGGACAAATGTTCCCTGGGGAATTCCCGGGAACGTTTAAGGAAAACTACAAATGCTATTCGGTATCCATGCTGCCCGGCCCTGAAAGAAAAGAAGTCGAAAGAGGTGGAAAAAGTAAGTATCTTCATGTGAGTGACATTTTTGTAAGCAGCTCAAACATGCTAGATATTGCGTGACAATATGGATGATCTTGCTGATAGTGTATACTTCCAGCTATCTGGTTATTGTTATTGCATATTTTTGAATTGTTACAATTCCAATAATAATGGAATCTAAGTAGTTTTGCTGTTAAGTAGTATATTCTTAATAATTATTTGTTTTAAATCTCTTTTACAGTCATTATGCCACCATCATCTCTTGACAGACTAAGTAAGTAACACAAGGAGTTATGAAACCAACAGGTGCATCATGCATATTGCTACTCTAACAATACCTTTAATCAGAAGGATGAAGGTCATTAACCTATTGTTTAGCTGTATTCCGCTAGATTTTATTATGATTACTATTCGTTAACTTACTATAGCATTTATATTTAGCTATGTATTAAAGAGTCTAACTTATATTTATCAATTTTACCCATTACTAATCACAGTGGCATAACAAACATTGGTGTAGGTTGCAGAAAGCAACAGCTAGCAATCGAGCAATCCATTCCCGGATTATTTCTCATAGAAATGCAGAAAGATAATTATTCTTTTAGCAAGACTAAACATCCAGTACCCGATGTTATTTAAACTGAAAAATGGTAGAAGAGACAGAGAAACACACTGTGGTGTTTTAGAGTTCATAGCTGAAGAAGGCAGGATCTATTTACCATATTGGGTAAGATTCCATATTCATTCTGCTTACCATTGCTTTCCTATTCACTTTACTTACCATATTGGGTAAGCTTCCATACTCACTCGACTCTATTTAACATATTGGGTAAGCTTTCTTATTTGCTGCAATCTGAGTCATAAATCATTCTGATTAATTGTTGTATCGAACTTTAATATTGGACAGGCAGTCTCAAAACTAATTAAAATTGGGTTACCCAATAATTTATGTGCTTTTGGCTTTACGTAATAAAAAATTGTACAAATTATTTGGTTCATTATTAATTAACATTAAAGTATCCAATGTAGATTTTTTTATAATTATCCTAAATCTTGATTCTGTCATAATCTCCCTGGTGGACAAAACTTAAAAATACTACTGAACAAGAAAGGGTTTTGATAATTTATGCCTAGGATATATAAAACTCTAAGAGTTAGAGTTTTATATATCCTAGTTTATACCATGTTTTGCCATTACTTATGTTAGTGGTCTTCTATGTTTTTTCAGATGATGCAAAATCTACTTCTAGATGAAGGTGGCATGGTGTCGTTGGAAAATGTTTCTTTGCCAGTAGCGACGTTTGCCAAATTCCAACCTCAGTCATCAGACTTTTTAGATATTACAAATCCTAAAGCTGTGTATCCTTTTGATGAATTGTGTTCAAAAATAGCTAGCAGTGCAAAACTCTAATAACTAATAAGTGTCTATGACATTTGAAAGTATGGGTTGGTAAAGGGTTACGCACTCAAAACTGTAGAGGTCTGAATGTAAGGTATTTGCGTTCACCAGGTGGATGATGACATGAACCCAGTCACTCCTAGAATTCACCTTGTATATTGAAAGACAGTGTTGAATTATGGAATTTGTCGTCCATGAATCCGTGATGAAGCATGAATTGGGATCATTTCCCTATGCCACCTAGTGGATATAAATAGCTTATAGTTGGAACAGCCTAATCAGGAAATTTCTGTTACAATAGGCTTCTGAGTTATGCTCTGCTGTATATACAAGTTACTTCTTTGTAACGTGTTAAAATGATGTCAGAAATATCTGTTGTGAGGGAACATTGAGGGGCGAATGGGGGGAGCAACCACAACTCAAAGGAGTAAAATAAGAATTTTCTTGATTAGTAAATAATAACTTAGCAATTGCAGATGCCGAAAATAATACGACCATTTCCCATCTGAACAATAATAACTAATTATAATAATACAGGTTTCCTATCACACTATAGACACACTCCTAAGAAGATAATATTTTACTTTTTAATCAAAGAAAATATTTTACAGTTTAAACTCCTGATTTCTTATATTTTATTACAGTTTAAATTCATTATTTCTTATAATTTTACTCCAGTTTAAATTCATCATTTCTTGTAATTTTACTCCAGTTTAAATTCATCATTTCTTGTAATTTTGCTCCAGTTTAAATTCATCATTTCTTGTAGTTTTACTCCACCACATTACAGACGCAAAGATTTATCGGTCAATAAATACCTGATCATAGTTATCATTGTTGTATGATGCTGGTAACATTGTGGCGTCACTTTGATTGAGAATAAATTTTTCATCTTTTGTCATAGGAATTAGAAATTTGACGTAGATGTAGATTTAAGTAGTCTACTAAAATGTCATTTGGACTGTTAACGGCGACCTCAATTTTGAGATATAGCATTGAGGTCAAAGGTCAATTTTGACCTTAATGTCACTATTATCTGGCATTAATGCTATTGTCTGAAATTGTTGTAGTTATAAAATTAATGCTGGTTAATGATATGGCAGGTTGAGTGGTACCACTAGTTTGTCTTCTGATGCAACAACAGCATTGTCTAAATATCTTCTTCAAGTCTGAACGAAAAGTTGAGCCACTTAACATATATAGATAAAAGTTTCCTGCGTGATTCAAGTCACGAAATAGATAAGGCAGCAAATTTGAATAGTCACGAGTTTGTATGCGCAGTAGTACATTACTGATGGTATAACTTATGGTACATGCTATGAAAAAAATGGACATAGCTACCAATAGAAGGAGTAACTGGCGGTTTTGAACATTATTTTCTCGTTGTAGCTCTTGATTGCGTTGTAATAGGCTTTTTATGATGGCCATGTTCGAAAGCAAAATAATTACTGATGGTAAGCCAGAATACAGCACAATATTTGTCCATATTTTGATATTGTGAAAGCTGTATGGTCCAGCGTCTCCAGAGATGCATATTTGGTCCTTAATCCTAAATGTCCAGAAATAAGGACAGTGCGCTCCAAAGCATATTATTACAATACCCAAGGTGGTCAAAACAGCACGCTTCTTTGTGCAATAGATTTTGTCTTTTAATGGATTACTCACAGCAATTAGACGATCAATAGATAAAGCGCTTAGTGTCCACACTGAAGTCCACTGACAAGTTCCTAGCAAAATGACATTGACTGCACATACCCAACCCATCCCCTCGGGCCAGAGAGCATTCTGTACGTAGCCTATGGGAAGTGACAACAGTTGTGTTAACAAGTCGGCTAATGTTATCGTCATGAAATAAATGACTGATGAGGATTTCTTTTTCGTGCAGAAAACTAGCATGGCCGTAAAGTTGCCTACCACTCCCATAATGATGAATGCAACACTTAATGATTGAACCACAGTTTTCACATTGTCTTCAGATGGTATGATGTCATCATTAGTAGTGGATGTTTCCAGGGATGAATTTCTTGTATCAAAGTCCTCCAAAGTAATGCTTGCATGCATATTAAAAAAGAAGTCACAAATGAAAAGTACCTTTGTATAAAAGTTTTTCACAATAAAAACTTTTATTAATGATATTGTCGATACATGCACGAAATTTCTCAAAATAATTCTTAACTGGGCCTATATACATATATTGTCTTCTGACATCCACCAAGAATGTGATTTTTGTCATTAAAGACAGTTCTCTCAACTGAATGGTAAAGATTGTATTTAATTGGTTGTTTTATATATCCCAGCTAGGTTTATGGGAAATTAGTTTAAATGTCATACAGTACATACTGGGCAGACGACAGTAAAAGCTGAGTTAGTTCCTATGTTATACATTGCCGCCGTGCCTTAATTTATGTCATTATACCCTTAACATGTACAAATTTTCAGCTATAATGTCAACATTCTTTTGATATAGAAGCTTTAGAAGTGCGCTATTTGTCACTGCTAGCAATTAATTTGTTGGAAATTCATTTTTTTAATCTATCAAGTCTGGCAAAGTTTTTTAAAAGACAGGAAGTTGGGCAGTTAATAGGATTCTGTTTGATAAAAGCTGTTTGGTTGTTATTAAGTTTTCAATATTTATGTACAAACTCTAGTCACAGTCATTAGTGGTATTTGAGATGTCACCTATGATGTACTGTATTTACAAATTAATGCAGTGGCACCTGAACTAGTAATTTAACATGCTATGTGCACAGGTTAGTAAAAGACAATAAAATGAACACATACCAGTTTACTGGTCAATCATTGCATGATGCAGACAGACATTGTTCACTGATAACTGTTGTTACTCCCAGCATGATAGTATCAGTTTGATAGTTATATACTAGGTTGTTACCTACATTACTGATTTATTTAACCATGATGAAAAAACTGAGTTTTAAAAAACGTTGCTGCACAACTTAATGTCTTCATGATTGCTAAGTATTAGAAACTTGGAAGTACTCCTTTTATTATCGGATTACTAATTAGTAGTCGTAACTTAGAAAACAGCTCTAGATCTTATGCAATAAGTATATCCTAACTGCTCAAGGTCATACACGATTAGTATACCCCAACAGCTCAAGGTCATACACAATTAGTATACCCCAACAGCTCAAGGTCATACACAATTAATAAACCGTAACAATGCAGAAATGGGGAAGCTCTAATAACGGTAATAATTGATGCCTCATAGTTTTCTGTAATTATATTATGTATTATTACAATAAACACTAATGACGGCTCATGGATCTTATAGAGAATATTTCTGTAAAGAATTTTCCTTATCGGTCATTTGGATCAGTTACTCCTGATTAGTTAATTATTTTATAATTACAATAATTAAAGTTTCAAAAATATTTGGTCACAAAATCACACTTTTAAATCATTTGAAAGATGACACATTTATTTGGGATAAACTTTTATAGGCTCTAAACAGGGATTTGCTCTGTAAATTATAGATTCAGTGCATCAGTGTTTCCTGTATGTATTGTCCTTGACAATATTTCAGCTTAGAACAAGCTTTACGTCAATTCGCATGTTTGTCTGAAGGAGACATGGTGGCTATTTCTTATAACAACAAGGTAATTATGCAAAGGTTCTACAAGTAAGCAATAGTTTTACCAAGTTATATGGATACATGTTGTGTAAAAGACCGTCATCTCAAACTTAAAACAAAATACTGTTTGCCATGCTGAGCTGTTTATTTGAGTGTACCTTTCTAAAAAAATTGTATTGGAAAGTGAAAGGCACTTTTCTTACACCTCTATCCATAAATAAAAATTGCGTTGTCCACTGTATAATACTGTCATGCTATAACAGCCAGCCATCGAAAAAATTACGTGCCTTGCCCCTCTCATGTTCTGGCTGGAACACCCCTCATGATACAAGAAAGCTATGTATTGTGTCAGAATACTGTGTGTACTTTGTTTAAACAAGAGGTCTGCGGGTGCAGACAGATGCCCATCATATGATGTAGTTTCTGTAGTTGTAAAGCCATCTTTG
>JAOXYB010023970.1:0-16372 GCA_028565635.1 Phoronis ovalis | reverse complement strand
GGTTCGAATGGTAGGAAACAGGTCCGCGAATGCGGATTGACGGTTCGAGTCTACGCTGGTTAGGTAGGCCTGAAACTAAATCCAAGGGACTAAGCTAACCAAATAAGCCTATGTAATATTGATGGTGATCACCTTGGCTGTGTCAATGACTTTGGCAAACAGACTTGTTTATTGTTCACATTGAAGGGGCTAGATAAACCTGACATCCCATAACATTTAGTCAGAGTTGCAGTGAACCAGCAATGTTGTGATATGGTGCCTTCCAAAATCTTTGCCATCATGGCATACTGTGTTTTATTCCTACTGAATTTGTAGATCTGTCTGCGAGTTCTTGTAATAATAGATTGAATGATATGACTAACCATAAAAAGACTGGTCTAGAATATGGATGATTGACAACATCATATATTTTGAGCACCTGTTAAAATAATTTAGGTTAGGTTTATTAACACCAACTAAACATAACAATACAGCCAGAGACCTTGGGAATGGAATGCCTAATTTTTAATTGTAAACAAATCAGTTGCAGTTGTCAGGTATAAGGAAAGTGCATCTATGTAGTTATTCCTTATCAAACCACCCATCTTTCATGATTTTTTTTTGGCAGGAATATGGTGCCATTTTGAGTGCTTGGTACTTGGTTTAACAGCAGAGTGTCATAGTAAAATAATCTGGTTCTGAAATTGAGGATACAAATAAAATAAAATTTTACATTTTTCTGAATATATGCTAAACATATATTCTCTGAGCATCATCGTGGACCAAACAGTACTTCAGATAATTCACTATATTTTAAAGTAACATTAGTAACTGGTGTTACATATTTTTAATAAAATGAAAGTTAAGTGATAAAACAGGGGGAGTCTTGGATGATTATTGTAAAACATAGGAAGATGATGGTCTGTTACAATCAATTTTTCCACATATTGGAATTATATATTGATTTTGTCTCCTAACAGAAGTTGTGGTTTTGTATGGTGTGAGAATAGAACTCTCTGATTGGCTGCTAAATACCGTCTGATATGATAATGGCAAAATGCCAGCATAACTTATCAATGAAATGATGTGGAGATTATTTTACAGCAACATATCTATTGTTTTAACAGATTTTTATGTTATTCAGTCCAGCTTTGTTTTTCATAAAATCAGTGATTAACGGAACATATTTAAATTTTAAATATCTGTTCCTCTGTATTTTAAAACTGTAAATTATGATGTGTACTTAATAACTTCCTGGAAAAATAACATTTACGAATATTTTGTCATATTTTTAAATTT
The DNA here is from genome assembly GCA_028565635.1 of Phoronis ovalis. Lineage (NCBI taxonomy): Eukaryota > Metazoa > Phoronida > Phoronidae > Phoronis > Phoronis ovalis. The sequence continues at coordinate 15,094 of JAOXYB010023970.1, read as the reverse complement.
AATTGGAGAAAAACCCAGTTTATTCCAGTCAACCCTGGAAAATATCCAAGCTGTGTACGTTACCAACTTTTTTTGTAATATTTTGAAAAGTTTGTCCATAAAAGTATAATGAGGCTGTTGGTACATTAACTGTTACTTCTTTTGTTCTCTTTGTGTATATTGTTGAATTATGAAATTTTTAATACGCTACCTGGCCATAGGCCAGAATAAGGCATTAATACAGCCCATTTTGTACCAATCAGAACAAATTCAATACCAGTGGTCTTACTGTACTGAGGAGGTTGTAAATCACAGAAAGTTCAAGTAGGGTACACTGCAGATATTAATATGACGTATGCAAAATAATTATGAATTAATTTATTGCATCATTGTGGCAATCACCAAGTGACCAAACACCTCTGTAATTACTTGAGCTCATATGGTCACCTACTTGAAAAAATTATACATATATCCTTGTCAAATCATGTAGAATTTGAGTGGCTAAATTAACACAAGATTGAAATAATCAGTATACAAAAGAATACAAGATGGATTCTAGAAAATTAAAGCTTGATCGGACACATTGTTGTCCGTCGCTTTTTTCAAATGCCAAGAGACAATATTTTCCTCCTTTTCCTAGAATTTTTGAATACATACATAACTCTGAAAATTTTTGTCATTATAAATAATCTATCACCAACTTAGTTTACATTTCTTTGCCTGGTTTACTACTCATTTAGTCCTGTGCATCTCATCTACATTGCACCTATCATAAAAATGAATGAACAATTAAAATGGAACTTCCTTGAGCTGTATATTCAGGTGTATATACAAATATGTCAACAATGCAGTCTCTATACTAAAAAATTGTGGCTGGTGGGTTATATTTACTATTCCACAGCATTGTTTGCAATATCACACCACTTAAAAATTTCCCAGTGGCTAGATATTTCGTAATTATAGTAAATGGTACTCTACTACAATGGGAATAAGTATCATCCTAATGCAGCTTTAAAGTTTTGAAGAAAAAAAAAATTAAGATTGTTTTTGTTGCAGCCACCAAAATCTGCAATGATGACGAGTTCAAGTGTACAAATGGCACAAAATGTATTCCAGAACGATGGAAGTGCGATTTGGACCAAGATTGTGACAACAACTCGGATGAGCTCCCTGAAACCTGCAGTAAGTTCTAATTAATAATTAATTGCTGAATGAATTTCGATTGTATGGCTGTATCATGTCGGGGGAACATTCCTATCCTGAACAGCATTTAGGAACAGGAAGAGATTTTCTAAATTATAAAATTATATTTCCGAACACATTATGTAGTGACTTTCATAACCATATGTGACCCATGAGTGACCCACTGAAACTTCACCAACTCATGTTCTAGTCCACTGACTGCTTGACACAGCATAAAGTATTTTCATAAATCTATACATACCAAAGGAGAGGAAAGCAAAATTAGTTTTTTCTGATGTTTTGTATGTTTAGATGTGTGCCTTTAATTAACAGAAAAGCAAGTGGTTACTGTTTTCAGTGGTCTGGGCAATTTTTTGCAACAGAAGGGAACGTAAATTGTTTTGATAGTGTCAGAACTAGCACTGGAAATATTTTCAGTGACCATGAACAGCCATGATAGATGAGTACTTTCCTGGTACATCCTGGTACATTGATGACATAGTTTGTTGCTATGTTGTTGTTTTCACACTTCTTTTTAAGAAGGAATACTAGTTTTATACCCATGTTGTCACTGGTTCATTTTATACCCTTGCTGTCATGGTTTCATTCAGAAAATGTTTAGTTCAGTAAAAAGTAATGAGGAAAATGGAAAATTAAATACAGTCCTTGGTAGCCTAGCATAATAATGCACATAGGGCCCAATTATACTGAGTTGATATGTGAATTTAAGTATTTCTGAAACATGATCCCAAAGGATAACATCACATCTTTAAATACAAACAACATATACTAAACCTCTTTTGTTACCAATCTGTACTAAATCACTACAGTAGGCTTTTATATTAATATTGTAAAGAAAAAAGTTTTTATAAATTCCATTCATTTGGCTCAAATGCAGAATACTATTAGTGTTCCACTGAGGTCATAAGGTAAAAAGCAAACCTTTCATTTGGTGGAATCGAAGGGTCAAATTTAAGAAAAAATACTTTCCAATGTGATTTTCATTATAAATTTGATATTCAGTTTGAAAAACAAAGTATGAAAGTGTTAGTTCACATTGTGACTTTTAGTGTGAGGTATAATAAACCAGGAACTTCTTTTACTAACCATGAGATGTATTTTATCCTGCACTGAATTTTTATTCCAGACAGTAACACTTGCAAACCCAAACAGTTTTCATGTGGACCATCTAAACCTTGTATCCCTGAGGAGTGGAAATGCGATGGGCAGGATGATTGCCCTGATGGTTTAGATGAGTTGTCTTGTAGTGAACTAACCTGTGCACCTGATGAGTTTAAGTGCAATAACAGTCACTGTATCTCAATGAAATGGGTGTGTGATCAGGACGATGACTGTGGCGATGGCACTGATGAAGAACATTGTAGTAAGTTCATCATTGCATTATCACATGATTGGATTGAAATTAAGCCTCAAAAAGAAAAGTATTTCGCAAATCTGCAATTGTTAACATCAAAATTATATGTTATGCAATATACTTATTAAGTTTCTTTCTTCTGCTCTATTTAATTGAAAGATGAGGAATTATTTTAACTTTGTATGTTACAGGCGAGCCTACGTGTGCACAAGGCGAGTTTAAGTGCACCTCTGACCACCGATGTATTCCACAACGCTGGCTTTGTGACGGAGACCAAGATTGTTATGACTCCAGTGATGAACGCGGACACGATTGTGAAGCTAATACCAACTACTGCTCACAAAGCGAATTTGCTTGCAACACGACTGGTATGTATTATTTGAATGACAACAGAATGGTGAAAGCATTGTGTTTCAAATGAATATTAACAGCAATATTTTTAGAGACATCTGTCTCATTCATTAAGTAAAGTGAAAGTGCACAGTTGGTTCTGTCTAATTATGACTTATTTGCTTACTTTTTACTAGGCGAATGCATTCACAAGTCCTGGAAATGTGATGGTGACTATGACTGCAAAGATAAATCTGACGAAGAGGGTTGTGCTGTCGTCACTTGTCGTCCTGATCAGTTCAAATGCGCCAATAACATCTGTATACCAGGCATTCTACAATGTGATGGACATCCTGATTGCGACGACAGCTCTGATGAACCGGCCAGTTGTCGTAAGTCAAATTTGCAGTATATGTGACATTGCCTCTTATCCAATGTATAATCAGTTACTTATGGCATTCTATGTTATGGATTTTTTGTATGTTTTTGGCCGTTGCACAGTATTGCTCGCTAACTTAAATTGCTAATTGTATCAAGTTTCAGTATATTAAATAATTATTTTAATTGCAGATATTCATCACCAATGCAACCCCTCGTCTCAGTTTGACTGTACAGGAGATGGATCTCACTGTATTCCTCTGGACCAAGTATGTAATAATATTAATGAATGTGGCGCCTGGGAAGATGAAAAACATGAACAATGCAATTCTCAAAGAAGTAAGTAGTTGTGTTGATTTACCCGTGGTTTTGTTTTATAAGTTATCAAAATCTGTCTATGGTACACAAAACTTGCTGTCAATGTATATTTTCAAAATTCTTTCGCATCAAACAATTTTAGTGTTCCAGAATACATGGAAAACCTTTACTTTAATATGATGAAATAAGTCTACTGAACTGTATATACATTGTGTTTTTTTTTTCAGATGGTTGTACTGGGGATAACCATGGCTGTCATCAAAAATGTATATTTAATTATGAAACTACAGTATGTGGTTGTAATTCTGGCTATGAACTTGATGGTGACAAAGCATGTAAAGGTATACCTAGTATTATTAATTACAAAAATGAACAGAACATATTCTTACTGCAATTCTGCATATGTCTTCACCAAAGAAGACTTTTTAGTGTTTCTGTACTGTTATCAATCTTTGTTGTATTACTTTCAAATTGTTTATTTATTTCATCACAACATCGTTTCAGATATTAACGAGTGTGAAGTGCATGATGGCATTTGTTCTCAAAGCTGCACCAACTTGAAAGGTCATTACAAATGTGAATGCAAGGAGGGTTACACTGTAGATCCGGAAGATCCTCATGGATGCATGTTGATTAGTAAGTTCAGGAATTTGCTGCTGTTTAAAATTTTGCTGTAATATTTGAACTTGAATGTCAATGAATGAACGTTCGTTCCTGTTAGTTTTAGAAACCATCATATGTAATGTAGTGTTATATTGTGTTAAGTAGGCATGATTTCCTACCTTGGTTATTGTAAATTTCAGAAAGAGGAGCCTCACTTCTATTTGCAAACCGACACAACATTCGTGAAGTTGATATTGAAACCTCTCGATACAAGACTCTGGTAAATGATACTCGTAGCGCTGTCGCTCTTGACTTTGATTTTGTTAATAAGATTGTCTACTGGTCCGATGTTGCTGAGGAGAAGCTGTACCAGACATCAACAATTACTGGAACAACTGTTAAGACCGAAGTGGATGTTCATGTGACCATGCCTGATGGTATCGCTTATGATTGGATTTATCATAACCTTTACTGGACAGATACTGGCTATAACAAAATTGGTGTTGTCAATCTTGATTCTAAAAAGAACAAAACTTTGATTAGCAGTAGTCAAGTATTAGATGAGCCGCGAGCTATTGTTGTGGACCCCAGGAACGGTTGGATGTACTGGACTGATTGGGGTAGAAATCCAAAAATTCAGAAAGCAGGACTTGATGGAACACATTCCACACCTATCATAACTAAAGAAATTGTTTGGCCCAATGGAATGGCTATCGGTGAGTACTGTAAAATTAATTAACTAAATTTCAACTTAGCCTTAGTAAAGCATAAAGCAGGCCTTAGAAAGAAAGAAAATGCCCGAGTATGGAGTAAAGTGTACTTTGAGTGATGGGTAGGTCATAAGTTGCTGTTTACCACCATCACGTAGAATAAAAAGTAAGCAGTACTGTTGATGTAGCATTTTTAACATTGCTACTTTAATCTTGATTTTAGATTATGACAGTAACCGTCTGTTCTGGATTGATGCTAAGCTGCACATAATTGCAAGTTCAGATTTGAATGGAAATAAACGTTATATCGTCCTTTCATCTATGGATAATCTAAGACATCCATTTGCCATTACTGTATTCGAAGATTTTGTTTATTGGACTGACTGGGAATCTGAATCAATTCAGAGAGTGCGCAAAACGAATCCAGTAGGTGGCACTACTAGTAATAGATCAACTGAGGTTATTCTTAAACATCTCTACTCTCCTATGGACCTACACATGTTTCATGAAACACGTCAACCACATGCTATAAATCAGTGCTTGAATGCACGTTGTCGTTCCAACCAGATTTGTTTGCCAGCTCCTCATTTTGGTTCAACTTCAGCAAAATACAGGTGCACTTGTCCTGATGAAGCCGTTGGCTGCATTGAAGGTGAGAATTTATATAATATTCTTGCTAGGTGACTTGTCTTATTTGTTCATCAAATCCACCAACTTTTCTTAGCTCCTTAATCCTTTGACCTTATCACCTTTCTGATATTTTGGCAGGCTCAACTACTTCCATACCTTTAAACACAGAGATTGATAAAAACACTAACCCGTCACAAACTACTACTACTACTTCCATAAATGCTTCAACTGAGGGTGAGATTCAAAGTCTTCAAAATCATTGTTAGTTTGGATTTTGTTTTGTTTGTATCTGTTGTGTAAAGTGTCGACCTTTAATCTCGCCCTTCCTAATTTTTTTTTTTCAGTTTCTGTTTGCATGGTTTTCGTTTTCTGTTTGCATGGTTATTTGGATTAGAATGGATTATACTTTTGTTCTTACTATATAAAACAACACTTTTGCATGTCTTAATTCGTCCTGAGTGATAATTAAACTGTTTGTACTGTTATGCTTAAATCTTGTTGGCATGAACTGAGTTGTATTCTGTAGCACACAAGATATTGTTTGTTGTTTGTAACTTGAATGTAGACTTTTACAAATGCGCTGTTACTCAGAACACTATTTTTTCCACAGATGTAGCTGTTAATCCAACAACTGTTAAATATGATGTAGTATCAACCACAGTCACCTTAAATACATCTTCAGATGGTCCGCAGGCTGCAAACCAAGATCAGGGTATAGGCACTATAGCTGCAATTGTATCCGGTGTTCTTGTAGGAATTATAGTGATTGGTGTAGTGGTAAGTATAAAAATAAATAAAGAAGTGCCCGTCTAGGTTTATACTTATATAGACTCCTCCAGTAAGACAAGCTAATGATTTTATAAAAGATCATTTAGTGTACCATCTCATCTTTTTTGGTATGGAATTATTGATATGTATCGAAAGAAAAATGTTTAATCAGAAACTAAGAGCATCATTTATATTTATAACTAAATGTATCTATTCATTTAGGTTGGTTTTCTGTTATATCGCAACTATGCACGAAAGAATGTAAGAAGTATGAATTTTGATAACCCTGTATATCGTAAAACAACAGAAGATCAATTCAGTTTAGAAAAAAATCAATATCAACCTGCTAGAATGCGTACTTCAGGATCAAATTCGGTAAGTTTAACTCTTCTACTTCTTCTATTTGTATGACATTTATCTCAGTGTTGTTTGGAAGTTTTAAGACTACATGCATTTTTTGCTCTGTATTCTTCCTTCCTATAATATACCAGTCATAATGACAGATCTTTGTTTACTTAAAACACTCTTTTCCAGTATTACCTTTGCACTATGCAGATGCGAAGTTCTTAAACACGCCTTAACAGACATTCTCTTGTCTTGTTGCAGCAATTCCAACCTTTAAACCAAGAAGACAATTCTTCAGGTGAACTTGCATGAGACTTGTTAGCAATGGAGAATATAAAACCTGGTCCATTCATATGGCAGCTACATGTATATTACTATGGCCTTTCTTGGAAGAACAGCTAAGCAGCCTGGCCAAAATTATTCCAACAGTGATGACACTGAGCATGTTGGGATGTAGCCAAAATTTTCTTGTTTGTATTTGAAACCTGATGTTTTTTTTATTCATAGTTATAATAATCAGATATTGTTTGTTGCATTAGAATGTTTGTTAGAATCGCATAGCACATCCATATTCGTCTTCTAGCCATAAACGTTATTAGAAATCTCAAGTGAAGTGAGATTATTTTATGTATTTTATTTGTTGTTTTTTGTGTTGTATTTACAACTGTATAGTCTAGTCCGAGCACATCTGGAACTCGTCTTTCATGAGAAATCCTATGCACTGCCTAAGGTTTTATTTTCATTAACGATGGGATTCATTCAAGTCTCATCCACCAGGGGACACTGTGAGAAAATGTCTGTTTTTCTTACAAGAATAAAATTGTGTTTAGTGTGCTGCAAAATAAATAACTTGACGCTTCATACCTCTTGAACCCTCTATACATTTGGAAAATGTAAATGACATTTTATTAAACTAACTGAAATTAATGTCAAGTTATTTATTTTTGCAGCAAACTAAATACATTTTATGGGAAAGGAAAACTATTTTACATTGTAAGAATGGTGATGTAGCCTGCATATCCCCTAGGGACAAACATAGGAAATTGCAATCAGAAAGGGCTCTATTGTTTGTGATTTTATGTGTGTATGAAGAGATTTTGGCTACATCCAGTAGGAATAATTGTATCGTGTTGCTCAATTGGTTTGTTGTGATGGAGTTGTTAAAGGTTCATTTTTTGAGTCATTGTTATTAAGTCCTCTTAAGTTAATCTTTAGTATACATTGAGTTAACATTTATATAAGTGGCAGGTAATGTTACGTAAGTGAGGCTTTTTAATGTAACATATAGTGTGGAATTGGTTGTTAGGATAAGAATAGAGAAACAACAGCCCAATCAGTCCCGCAACGTTTGAACATTGGTACAAATAGGTAATTCGTAAATGTGCAAGTTGTTTGAGCAACTCATTATTCTTGAGACCACAAATAGTGAATCTCAAAATAATTAGGCTGAACAAACAAAAAAAAACAACAGGCACCTAGGTGTACAAATATTGTGAGCATGATGATTTTGTCCGAAATATTAAGATTGGGAAAACTACATGTTTGCAATAATATTTGTTTTTATTTATCAGATTTATCAGTTGGAATTTATTATTAATTGACTTATATATTTGTTATTGTAAAAATCTCTTGATGTCTCAGCTTGGAAATGCTTTTTGTGTATATTGTCATTGTAATGTATAAACTGGACAGGAACACACTTAGTATTTATAACAATGTAAATAGTAATTCAGCACTTCTGTAAATTTGTAAATAGGTCAACATCTTCATATAATTATGTGTCATTGTCTTATTATTATTGCTTGCATTGATACAATAATTGTTGTATCTTGTTTATGTGGTTTCTCTTCCTGTCAAAGCCAAACACCAAAAACCACAGACGATGTGCATCAGAATTGTTTCAATGCAAACTGTAATAAATTCATTTCAGTCAGTTGTTTGTAATGTATCATTCATTACAAGTGAATTGGTGAAGAACATTTCATTTCATTATACATAACTTGTAGTGCACAGATTTAGTGTACATATTAAATATACATGAGAAGTGCAGCTAATTCTCAAGTTCTATTGGTTTTAAAGGCTAAAGGATTGTTTCCTTGTACCAAAGAGTTGCTACCCATGGATAGAGGTTGGTCGATATATTTGGGTGGGATGGGTCACTTTTTTGTGCCGTAAAATGTTAACCAACAATAACGTACATAATTTGGAGAAAAAGGCAATCTGTAGAAGGGGCACATCCCAGTTATCGAGTTTCAACCTATGTACTACTAGTAATCTGTAATTAATAATAACAGCCAATGTGCAATCTACCATTTGCATAAGTATTTGTCAGTGCTGCCTCTCATTTGTTGTTCCATAATGTGCTAGAGTAATTTTGATGTACTCCAAGATATAAATATTTTGGTTTTGTAAATAACGAGGAAATTTTGCTTATTAATTAGTTAATTTTTTCAGGTATTGTTTAGCTTTGTTTATCATCTAAAATACTTGTAGTCTAGTTCTACACATGTTAAAAATCTTATTGTAGTTATCATATATACTATGGTTTGTGTGTATCTAAATAAATATAATAAAAAGGATAAAATTAATACTTCTATTGTTTATTGTTTTCCTCACATTTCGAAAGTTGATCCTGTAGCAGCAACCCATTTTCTTAGGGATATTCATGGGTCTCCAAAATAATGGATTTGTCACCTTTAAGCAAAGTTAGTGTGTCCCCAAAGATAAAAATCTGAGTTAATATTTGTATGTACCTGTTGCCTGATGATGCAGAAAGGTTGTGTCGATTTTTCTCATGTTTTCCCCTTTCTATGTGGTGGAGTATTTGCATTTTGCGTATAAGAGTGCTACGAAATGGTAGTTCTAAATGATCGAAAATGTTAAAACCATTGTTTGCTCATGTCAGCAATTGCATTTCAGACTGCAAGTTCTCTGGAAACAGATTTCAAAATGGATAAACCTTATTTTGTTTTGTTTTTATAGTCATTATTCAATTTTTTTAAATAGCAAATAGAGCTATTTGAAAAAGTATATGGTATATAAAGTACACATTCAACTAATTTTCCCATCCACATCAATGGTAATATAAATGTTTTTATAACATCTTGCCCAATGCTCCAATAAATTATTTTCCAGTCACAAATCAAGATAATTATGTCTATGCTAGTTCAATTAATCGTGCAGTCCATCAGTCGTTAGAACATTGATTGGAGTTTTTTAATAAATGAATTATAGTACATAAAACAGTTGCTAGAATAAACTGGTATTAAGCTCTCTGCCAATTTTGCCTACAAAAGTTGTTTATAATGCTTAAAGTTGAATACAGTATCATATGTGTATGTTTATGCTTTATACTAGACTAATGTTAGAAAAAAAAAATTCTAAAAAATAATTTTCCTAAAAAGTCATTTAATAAAAGATTTGTCTAAAAATTTAATGTAATAAGACAAAATAATCTGGCATTCTTTGAATTTCAAGGAGAAAAATATATGGCACTCCTAGCTATATATAAAGCATAAACATATGATACTGTATTCAACTTTAAGCATCATAAACAGCTTTTGCAGGCAAAATTGCAGAGAGCTCACCAGTTTCTTCTAGCAACTATTTTATGTATTTTAGTACTATAATGCATTTATTAAAAAACTTCCAATCAATGTTTCTAACGACTGATGTCAGTCTAGCTTTATACATGTTTCTATGTAAAGCTAGGAGTGCCATATATTTCAAAGCTAAGACTGCCAGATTATTTTGTCCTTCACATTAAATTTTTAGACCATTTATTTGAACGATTTTTTAGGAAAATAACTTTTTAGAAAAAAAAATTATCTTAAATTACAAAGCCGACTATAACATTAGTCTAATTAATTGCCTGAGTCAAGAATCTTCCAGGCTACAACTAAAATCATTCTTCTGTGTACGCTCATAGGAACCAAATCCGAATGCGACATAAGTATAGCACCGCACCACCAGATGCTTCATGGAGATCATGCAGCTAAAATTGCTAATATCAGGGCTGTTTTGGTAACAAAACCAAAATAGAATCTTGGCAAACCAAAACTCATCCTTTGCCAGGAGGTGTCACGTTAGGGAAGAACTACATGTATAGTCAGGGAGAGTAATCTAGCTGAGAGAGAATTTATCCCGAAGGTTCCAGCCAAATCCAGATGAAACTGTCGAAAAGACTTAATTTTGTATTATCTACATTTCATAGAAAATCAGTCAGCATAAAAGTACAATTCTATAAAAAATATATTGCTTGTTCTTAGGTACTGCACAACTCGCCACCAAGTGACCATATGTCACACGCCCAGTTCATTTTGCATTGATTTTAATAAAATGTAGTAGACAATGTACAAGTGTTACGTGCATTTGATCTGTTTATTTAAACTATATAACTTTTATTTTGAATATGTGCTGCCAGTAAAAGTTATCAGAATACTCAAAAAAGAAAAAAGCATGCATATTTTCATTTTTTCTTAATTATGTAAAACTCATATTTTTAAAAAGTTCCAATGTATTATGTCAGTCTCCACAGTTGTCCTCTCTAGGCACTAATATCGTTTTTAAATGCTTTTAGTGAAAATATCAATATTTGAGTTATATCAATAATCACACAACAAACTGGAAAACAGTAAATTTCTTTTTAGGGCTCCTATAAGGGAGCAAGCTTATTAGTTTTGTACTAGTATTTCTTTCTTTTTTCCTTCTTTTTCTTCCAATTTTCAGCAAGCTATATCTCAAAGACGTTTACAGCTAGGAACTTGGTACTTGATGTGTAACATCCCTTGAGGTCAAAAGGTCATTTGGAGGTCAAAGATCAAATTTTGAAAAAAATTCAAAATGCTCTAAAATGATTATATTGAGTTACAATAAAGTATTTTAGAAGATCTTTAAGAATATTATGGTACTGAAATGCTTTTTTTTTTGGCATTTTTTCAATTAACTTATTGATCTTCCAATTTTCACGAAGCTATATCTCGAAGTGTTACAGTTAAGGACATGATATTTGAGGTTTGATATCCCCAGGGTAGGCCAAATTGTACAAAACCAATAGGTTTGCTCCCTTATAGGAGCAACCCTGATTAGATTTTCTTTGAAATTTATTCTGTTCCCGGACTGCTCAAAGAGGTCGGAGTAATCATAGCTACATTCTGTGACAAACATTACTCTTCAAAACATCCATGGTAAAGATCTCAAGCTCAAATCTCTCATTTACCTAATTCATTGTTGATGTAATTTCTCATGTGATGTTAGCATCTGGTTGCTAGGCTGGACAGAATTAAAAAATGTAGCTGAATTATATTTAACATAAATATGCAGTGATCAAGGCAAATGCCATTTGAAAAACTTGGCACGTACTTGATCTGTATGTAGCAGCTTACAAAAAATATACATAATTATCTAAAAAGAGTTAAGGGAATCACTCAACAAGTTAAATGCCATATTTTGTATTATTAATATATTTAATTTTAAATAGTACTTTATTTCTTGAAGTCGTGTAATACTTCAAGTATCAGCTTTTAAGTTTAAGTTGGCATTCCTGGATTTTAATCACACAAATAAATAATCACATCATAAATAAACGAAATTGTAGAACAATTAGTTAATTGCTTGTTGTAACATCTCGTAAGATTTATCACAAACATTCAAATCTGGGCATTAGGGGAATGCAAAATGAAAGTAGTTGTCAATGTTTCGCACTTTATTTAAACAATCCCATGTAGTAATATAAATTCATATAAAATCTGGCAACAAAATATTTCACAAGTCAGCTAAATCAAAAAGTTTAAAAGTTAAAATGTTACATAAATTAGTCACATCAGAAATAATGCAGATCTTTTTTAGCTGTCAATAATTAATATGTTTCGAAGAAAAGGAATAAAACTTTGAAGAGTTACTCTAGCTGCCTAGATTACTTAGCTGCTAACACTTGCATTAACTTTTAGAATTATGTATAATTAGAATCTAGTTTTTTACTCTGACCATCAGTGACTTTTAAAGTTCAATATGAACATTAATTTATGTATGCATAATAAACATACAGATTCTGTATATAATATATTTTCCCAAGATACATGTAGAATTTTTAAAAAGCATTTCTGCATAAATATGCTGTTAAAATCAATTGGTATGGTACATGTACTTTCTGTTTACTTGACGTGTTGAAATGTAATAATAGTACTTAGACCATTAGCATTTCCAATAGAAATCGATTCAGTCTTCAACAAAATAAATCTGAAAGAAAGTTAAATAATTTATTCATGTATCAGTTGTCTTATTTTCTACAATGTGTTAAGGTAACAAATATCATTGGACACAATTTATTCACATTTATATTTTAAGCTAAATGTTAGCTAATTAAATTAAAAGATAGACAGACAAAGTATATATATTTTGAAAGTACAACTTTAACTTTTAAAATCTGTAATCTATTTTTCTCTGAGTAGATCATGTGACCTGTACAGATGCCATTTTGGGTTCAAACTTTAAGTTTTTGAAATGTAAAATTCAAATGTTTACAAGTCAAAAACCACTAAAGCTATATAGTTGAAACTTTGCAAAAAATAATTTTTACACATATAGCTACAAAATGTATTTCAGATTTTTTGAAATTTTACTTTGTTTAAAAGATATGAATTTTCAAAGTTTATGCATCAGAAAAAAATCAACAAAATTGAGGTGATGAAAATTTGAGAATTCATATTTTTAACCATTCAAGTAAACTTTTAAAAATCTGAGATACAGTTTTGTAACTATAAATGTAAGGAATATTCATGCAAAGTTTCAATTCTTTAGTGTGAAGGGTTGTTGACTTATATTCTATTGAATTTTACCTTTCAAAAATTTAATGTATTAACCCAAAATGGCAACTGCATAGGTCACATGCCCTACTCAGAGAAAAATAAATTACAGATTTAGAAAGTTTGAATGGCATACTTTCAGAATATATATACTTTGTCTGTCTATCTTTTTATTTAAATAGCTAAACTATAACTTAAAGTATAAAGTGTAAATACATTTTGCCGAACAATAATCGCTATGTTAAGGAAATGGCTAGGAGTAATAAAAATTACAAAAAAAGAATGTACTAAGTTATTGTCCAAACTGCATGTAAATGGACATTTAAAAAGAATTCAAAACTGTAAGCATTAAGACTTAAAATGCACACATTTCTAGAATTATGCATTTTCCATGAATAATAATCAAAGGAGATATTCTTCTGAATTAAATGTCCCGATCAACTAAATTAATCCAGAATGATAGCACAAGTGCAACTGAAAGCAGTGATTTGCAGCACAATTTTTCTATTAAGTTGGCTGGTAGGAATAGACTGAGTTACTTGCAACCTGCCGAGATGATCAAGATGGGAACTTCTATTCATATGACAGTTTGCAGTCATTATTACTATTAAGTTCTCATATGATTGACTCTTTCTCATGAAATTTTGGATGCGCTGCAATAGCACTGTCCCTTCTATTTATATCATTCAGATTGATATGGTGCTCATATTAACACATCTCTTTCCTTACTTGTCTTTCAAAAGCTCCTTCAAGTTGTCTTCATTAACACTGGATGTAAGTATGGCCAACGTTCCTTTTTTGGATACAACTTCACCCAACCGAACAAGCCAAGCTGTATAAAAAAGCAAAAAATATTATATTATAAGTTTAAGAAAGCCAATAACTTCAGTCAGTCTGGAACGTGAAACAAGTTCATAATTGTTTGTTTGTAATCAACTTTTTCTTTTGTAGTAAGTAAATCCAACTCCACTTTTATTTTGTATCTTTTTAAAGATATAAAATAATGTTTAAAAACATCAATCAATTCTTCATGATTGTGTAATTTTCTCATTGCAGATTCCAGGGTTATTAATGTGTATACAGAACTGTACTGAAAGTTTTCACCCTTACCTTTTGGATTAAGCAAGCGATTTAAAAATGAGCAGAGAACAAAGTCGTACTCTCCAACTTCATTGGGTAACCATGTTAACTGAAATAAAACAACTACTGTCAAACATATGGCATCAGACAACCAACCACAAGTAGTGCTGTAGTGTATTAATGAGTATTACTTTTACGTTTTCCTTTCCTTTTCTTTGGGGATGGCCACGGTGATCACTTTTATTTAAAAGTGGGTGAAATTTAACACAAAATTTACAGAAATTGTGACGCACTACTGCACCTATATAATACCAGAAAGGTTACAATCATTGAGATTACTAATACAACATTGTTATAAATAAATACCTGCTTGCATACGGTCAACTAAGTTTATGAAAAATACAAATGTAAATATATCACATTTTTGGCAATTGTTAAGAAAAAATCACTTATATGTGAAGTGATGATTTAAGGGGACAATTAATACTGTTGGCAAGTTAGCATGTAAGGAAAAGCTAACAAGACAACGACGATTCGAAGAATCATCATTGTACGCTGTTTAAATTGGTTATTTGAGCGAAAGGAATTGCATA
>JAOXYB010023959.1:0-16375 GCA_028565635.1 Phoronis ovalis | reverse complement strand
TTGACCCCGATTACTTCCAACATGGCCGACTGGCAGCCATGTTTGTACCCGAGAGTGCACGTTACGTTGCGCCCATTCCATAACAGTTTCGTTATGTGTTATAAGTGAAAGCATTATGTGTAAATGTGAAATTTAAAATCAGTTTCATGATGTGTAATATGTGAAAGTATTTATGTGCAATGTCTATATGAGTGATGTATTGGCCTTAAATGCTTTCTTTGTCTCGCAATAACTGCTTCATTTTTATCCAATCAGCTTCATATTCAGTACAGGGTAAATACAGGTCAAAGTTCAGTTGTAAGTTTAACCTATATCACTTCCAAGATGGCTGACAGGCGGCCATCATTGTTCTCGTAGTTATACATCGCAATAACACCTTCAGTGGCAATGTTTGTTCCCAAGGGCACATCACGCTGCGCCACTTTCCGAAACTTTTACTGGACGATTCAAAAGTGAACGATTCGATATAGGGAGAGATCACTTTAAAACTACTTCACAGTGATTGGCACCTGTCTATAAAAGGAAACCTTTTGTTAGCTACTTTAAATTATTTCTATTCTTACATGTACATAATTATATTTTTGGAATCATTCTTTTTAGGGCAATGATAAAAAGATTTATGAGTTCATTGTTCGTCACTTCTTAGCGTGCTGCTCTCAAGACGCACAGGGTTTTGAAACAACAGTGGAAATTGATATAGCTAATGAGAGGGTATGTGGTATGTCTCCAGCAGAAACAGACTGCACAACACTTTTAACAATTGTGTTTTGTCTGCCAGTTGTGCTGAATATTTATAAAAATTATAACCAATTTGATAATTGTTATATTAGGTATTCAAAGTGAAATCAGTTAAAGATTTTTTTGAATTTATGTATTGGAAGCCTTACAAAATCTAAAATTATAACAACCAGTAGTAGACCTAATGTAATTTTAACAAAAAAATGATGTTTAGGAACAATACATTACAATATGTCAAACATTGAATACAACCAAATTCATATATAAAATCTGTTTAAGTGCATTAGATCCAAAGATTTGATTAATTTCTCTCATTTCAGTTTATTGCATCTGGTTTGATGATTACTGCAAGGAACTATTTGGACGTTTATCCTTATGACAAGTGGAGTGATAAGGTTATGCCAGTGTTTGAAAAAGGACAAACATTTCAGCCATCTCGAATTGAGGTATTAAACATAAATTTTACCAGTCTTATCACAGACATTATGCGGACAAGATTGGTTTAGACTTAATTTTGTTCAACTTCCTGGTAAAATGTTTCAAATGTTACAAAAAATCTCACTCTCTTTGAACAAAATTACAATCCGAATTTTGTGAAATTTGCTACAAACCTGACTGGTAGTTAGATCTTGGTACTTGCTTATTTTGAAAAAATACTCGTTCATCTTACAGGTTGTATGGTTGTGAATGAAAAAATGACACTTCGTTACCGATTTTAATTTTGTGATATTTGAATATTGTTATTTTTTTTCTCAAATGTGGTGATATTGTCTTTTACACCCTGTGAAACATTTTAGCTACTATTACATAAAATTATGTCTTAAAGCCCCTGGAATTTATTTTCTGTTTTTCAGTGAACATAATTGTATATAGAAATCGACAAAAAATGTGTATTACTGTTATTGTTGGAAGATCTGTGTGTGGTAATTGTTGATTTTAGTCACTAATGTTACAAAATACTTGCAAATTTAAGATTGCCAAAATAGTTATATGGTAAATTGAACTTTATGATGTAGATGTTAGAGGGCGAAACGTCTCCTCCAGGACTACTCACAGAAGCTGATCTGATTGCACTTATGGAGAAGCATGGCATAGGAACTGATGCAACACATGCAGAACACATCGAGACTATCAAGTCAAGAATGTATGTGGGTGTACGACCTGATGGAAGATTTGTACCTGGTGAACTAGGGATGGGTTTAGTGGAAGGTATCTAAAGATTAGCTGCATTGGAATTGATTTATTTATTGAATTGTAGGTTATATTTAGATCGCAATCCAAAAAGGACTGGCAGAAGACTACTGCATGCTACTGAAATAATGGAAAACATATTTGTTATACTAAGGTGTTTACTTGTCCATAGAAATGACTGATTCAGTTTAAAGTTGTTGTTGTGTTTATGCCACATATGCTTAAAAGGTCACCATATTTGTATATTCCCACCATTTATAAATCAATTTTGCAGTATGCCAATTAAAAGTTACGTAAAATTATTAATTACTGACTTCATTTTCATTACAGCAGCTAAATGTTAGTATTTGATTGATGTTGAATACAGTGAAATATATGTGAAAATGCAAACAGCACCATTTCGATATTTTTTTACACCAATGTTTTGTACTACTAATAAAGTGATATAATCAATTAGGCTATGATGATATGGGGTTTAACATGTCCAAGCCTCATTTGAGAGCAGAGCTAGAGGCTGATCTTGTGAAGGTGTGTCAGGGAAGGAAGAATAAAGATGGTAAGAGCTAGTCTTGTATAGCTAGATCGATTCACAAACTGCCTGTCGTCACTGTCAATGCCAGTGTCTCATTGTAATATTTATATGAGTAGAATTTTTTTTTAATTTGATACCAAATATTACAGTAATTGGTTTATTTTAAAGGCAATTTTAAAAATGACAATGTAATAACCAGTTTGATTGTTTTCTTCTACAAATAAAAACTGTTGTGTCAAAATTTCATCTACTGTAATTTACTGCATACAGTGATACTGACAAAAACACTGTACAAACTATTTACTTTTGGAAGACAGTCCTGCTGGGTTATCGGTCTGTATGTTATCTTTCAGTTGTTTTGGCGGAACAAGTTCAAAAATACAAGCAAGTATTTATTGAAGCTGTGAGTCAGGCTACAAAGATTGATGAAGCATTACAAACATATTTTGGAGAAGAAAAACAAGAGGTTCACCAAAACGGTACTTAAATATGCTATATTATGGTTACAAGTGCAATACAGAAAATACTGAGTTGAACACTTGTGAAAAGTTATTTCACTCGCTTATCGCCTAACTTTTTGTTACAAGTATCCTGTTTGGTATTTTGTGTAATTGCATGAATATCCATCATATAAAAAATGTTTGTTAATATACGTTTTTATATTTTTACTGTATTTAGAAATCTTCTCACCTTCTTGTGCTAATTCAGTTTATCATATGTTGTTTAGCACATCATGTGCCAAGTCACATGAACTAAAATGCTTTTTTGCAATATTTTCTTCCTGAAGTGCAGTCATAAATAATCTCCATGTCGCTCGTAGAGTTAAGTTTTTTTCTTGAATCTGATTGGCTGTCACAACTATACAATAACATTGCTCAACAGGAAAAGAACAACACAGTGTTATTGCACAGTTTTCCAAATCGTTGAATAATGGAACTTATTTTATAAACTTGTTTAATAATACTAGGGGTTTATGTGAGGAGTCTTGAGAAAATTGATAGGTTTTTAAGCTCAGTATTGAAGTCTGGAGTGTATAGCTCTATAGTAATAAAATTATGTTGCAGTAGCTACCTTGGTGTCCATTAAATTGTCTGCACTATTTTTACAGACATTTATCCCACTTTTACACAACCTGTGAGAAAATGCCCTAAGTGTGGTTCTGACATGACAATAAAAACCAAGAAAGATGGACAAGGGTATGTAAAAATATGCTATTCTTTTTTTAAATGCCAATATCAATATAAATTATAATTGTTGTTTAATTCATTCAAAGAGCAGTAAAAAATACACAATGTCTATGCATAGACAAATTTATTCTTCATTTCACTGTCTTCAGATGGTTTAATTTTAATCAAACTTAGCTTTTGTCTAAGCACTTGGATTCTTTGTTGCTATTCTGAAAAATAAGTAAAACCTGCAAGTAACATTTGAATGGATGTTTCAGAAGTTCTGTTGTTTTCTATGAATTGTCGTTTACACTTTCGCCTTAACACCTTTGAATTCCATAGCAATTGCCTTTGGAAATGTATACTATTTATTGGCTGGTAAAAAAATGTGTTTAAAATGATTAAAATGACAATACTCAGGTTGTGTTGTTACACATTAAATTTATATTTTCAGGTATTATATGAGCTGTATGGGATTTCCAGATTGTCGTGCTGTTGTATGGTTTCCTAATGCAGTATGTGAAGCCAGTGTAGATAAATCTGTTTGCAATACAGTAAGATATACAATGCTGTCCATATGCTAAATTTTGTATTTTCTGTGGATACATACATATACTCATATACCTTGAGTGTCCCATGGTTTAAAACTTGCACTCGAATAAGAAAGGAACCAACTCCTTTTTCCTTATTTAAGACCCCATTCAAATAAGGAACAGATTCCTTTTTCCTTATTGAATAAGGATGAAAGAACTAAAATAATCATCATTGAGAAATATAATTTATTGTATAAAGTACACTTACAACGTAGTGCCCCGTTAGAGCAAAAGGGAAATATGGGAACGTTCCAAGGATACAATCAAAAACTAAAGCGATAATTAGCCTAATTCTGCTATTAATTTTGAAACAGGTATGATACCAGATACATTGTAGCTCTCAATAGCAGGATTCTGATAGAAAAAAAACTATTACCTACAATATCAATTAGGTGTGTCATTTCTGTAGCTTGCTTTGTTCTGTATATGAGGTTAATTTTATGCTATTTTTTTTCCAGTGTCAACCAGGGCCAGTGCATAGAATTCGGTTTAAATTTAGGAAAGGCTATGTGCCTCCGACAATACCTTTAGAGTAAGTACCTAGTATTTATACAATTATATTAATGTTTGATGGATGAAACAAATTAAGACTGCTTTGAACACCTTAACTTTGAAAAATTTAATGTTAAATCTACCATAATTTGTTGGGAGTATGCATTCTTACCTGTCAGACTTGTAGTATTTGAGAATAATCACTTAGTGACAGAGTGTTTTGCTGCATAAATTTCACATCCAAATTTTGCAAGAAATTGTCTGTGTGAGAATTAACTTTCTTGAATTTACCTAATTTGATCTTTTTTTCAGACACATTGCATGCATTGGATGTGATGAAGATTTATGCCAAGTGCTTGGTATTCAAATGAAATTTAATTCTCCTCCAGGTAATAATAATAGGACAGCGTCTAGGACTAACAAAAGTAATTTAACACGGACCACAACTAGTGCCAGTAGTCAAACAAGAAGATCAGTAACAACAAATAGTAGTAATGTCACCAATAGGACAAGTGCAAATAAAGTAACAATCAGCAACTTCATGAGTACAAATCCACAGCCTAGAACTGGTGGACACACCAATACTAATATTAAGTTGGGAAGTTCAAATTCATTACCTAGGCAAAACAATGGCATTAGCCAAGGAGGATTTAATAATTATTCTCCTGGGAATGCTGCAGGACAAACCAGTGGATTTGGTGATAATAGCAGAAATGTTCAGCGACCTCCCTTAACATCTTTAGCTCAGAATAAATCAACATTTAGTAAAGATGAAACACAGGACATTGTATGCCTATGTGGAGAAGATGCTCTGTTGCTGACTGTCAGAAAAGAAGGCCCAAATACAGGTACTTGTGAATACTTAAGTGTTACATAGAAGCATGCATATCTGTTCCCAGTCGACGACTTGGTGGTGCAGAGGCATTTTGTCTTGGATGCAAGTGTTGGGAATTCAGGTTCTATCCTGATTAGCATTGGATTAGAGGCCTTGGGACCTTTCTCATTTTATTTCATGTGATTTGCCACATCCAGGTGATCATCAGAACTGAAAAGAGTTTCCTGCCCATATAAAGTCATTAAGGTATAATATTATTCAGCACAATATATTCCCACTTTATAAGTTAAATTTAAGCAAAATAAATGAAAAAAATAGACAAACGAAAGTATATATTTTGAAATTTCGAAATTTGTAACCTATTTTTCTCTAAGTAGGTCATGTGACCTGTACAATGGCCAATTTTGTGTTAAAATGTTAAATTTTTGAAATCTAAAATTCAAAAATACATATTCAAGTCAAAACCTTTCAAACTGCATAGTTGAAACTGCACAAATAATCCTTACATATTACTAAACTGTTTCTCAGATTTTAAAAATTTTGTTAAAAATAAGTTACAGATTTAGAAACTTTGAGTTGTTTATTTTCAAAATATATATTATTTTCATTAAGTAAGCTAAAATTTAACTCAAATTATTAATGGTGAATAAATTGTGCCGAACAATATTCGCTATCTTAAATCACAGGAACATTTTTGTGAAAACTAGCTAGTTTCCTACATCAAATAGGTACCTGATCAAAACAATTCCTCAATTTCATTTAACCCTTTCACTGCTAGAGGTAAATCCACCCCTTGTGCTAGGCCTTTTTAGAGTGAATTGTCTGCGTGGGACCTTGCGCCCCGCCATTTTACCGTTTGCCGCTTTGAAACACGTGGAAATATGCTCTAGTTTATAGAAAAAACGATAGATGGCACTTGCAGTACGGGCGCTAATTTTAGTGAGGGATTTATGATTTATTGAGTACCCGGGTACGCGCATTTTAGCGACATTTTATTATACCCGGTACTACCGGGTAGACGCAATGAAAGGGTTAAAACATATAAGGATAAACACTAACTACTGTGCAATTAACAATTTTTTTAAATTTTAAAGTGGATATTTTGTTTCTAGGTCGTCAATTTTACAAATGTTCAAAACCTCAAGGAGAAGGTTGTAATTTTTTCTTATGGGCAGATCAGAGTCCTTCTGGTTCTAGTGGGAGTGGAGAACCTGCTCAATGGAGACAACCAGGACAGTCTAATAAGATAAGTCATAGGTATGATACTGTAATACCACTATTACCTGCTACCAGATGTTTTGTTTGTCATAATATAATTGTTTTCAAGAGAGTTAAAAAGTGGTAACTATATATGTCTTATGATGGCTGTTTAAAACATAAATCATTAAAAAAGTTTGTAGTGCTAGTGGGTTGTAGACATTTTCTAGATGATCCAAACTGCATCTCTAATTGTACCGTCATAGCATGTAATACCTGGTCTGCACTATAAACAATCTTTTTTGGAGACATTACCTCATATAAAAGTGGAATTGGTTTGTGAATGTTTTCCAGTGCTTCCAGTAATTTTAATCAGCACTCTAATAGTGATATGGATGGAAGCTCTGTTGTGTGTGGGTGTGGACAACCTAGTAAATTGTAAGTATGAATGTTCAAAATGTAGGATATATTAGCTTTAAAATTCTGTTCCATTAAAATGTATTCTAATTATGGGATAAAAAGGGATCAAAATAGAACTTCATCCCTCCCCCCAGTTGCACCATAGTTATATTCAAGTATTTTATTTCCAATAATGTAAAAAAAAAAATTATAGTCTTGTTATTATGTTGATTTACTTGTTGAATATAAAAGCAAAGTTCAAGTATGGGAAATGTTTTGAATGTCAGTCAACTTTTTCTAAGTATCTTAGTAGTGATGACTGCCCCGGAGTAAATCCAACCCTACAAAAAGTTGGTAACAAACATGCTAATTCTTGGACACACGAGTTTCTGTGAGGCAGTAGTTGACTCTAACCGCACGACGGTTCAAAACTAGTCAAAAACAATTATAAAGTTTTCATGTTAATTATCACTTCATTGTTATAACAGGGCTCAATATATTGGGAAACAACTTAACATTTTCTGATTATAAATCTTAGGTTGACTGTATCAAAAGAAGGCCCGAACAAGGATCGCCAGTTTCATTCATGTGCCAAAGGTAGAGGTCAAGGCTGCAGTTTTTTCCAGTGGGCTGATGCAAATGATACAGGTATGGCATCGTTCAACTGATGACAATCCATGTACAATCACTGTGGATAACAGATATGATTCTAGCATGCATGACTTATTTTGTTTATCTATCAAGTGTTTATGGTTTCTTAAAATTCATGCATCCCCATTTTGGAAATAATTTTCAGACTGCACTATTTAAGAATTTTTAACTATATGTTGTGAAGCTTAACATTTTATGTCAATCATATGGTATGACTGCAGATGGTATAAAGTTAATTATTTTAACGTGTATATGTATCGCAAGCCTGGAGTTTGATTAGCCTGTTATTCATATTTTGAGGCTTACTGCATGATTTGGTAACTTGTGCATTATTGTAACCATTGTCTGTAAATGTTAGTAGTAGAATCCTGCATAACATTGCACAATATGCAGTGAGAAAACATGTAAAGCAAAATGTTGTTTTTTACAGAAATAGACTCAAGTAGTTTTGTTTTAGTATTAATGTTAGGCAACTACATTTTAGGTGGAAATTCTTATGGGGCAGCAAATAGTCGAAAACAGTCATGGTCTTCTAACAAGGATGGTACTAATACAACCAAGCGCAAAAGAAAATGTGGGCACTGCAAACAAGAAGGTTTGTGGTCAATGTTTCAAGTTTAAATGATTTTTTACCATATATTAGACAGTCTTTTCCAATCAAATGAGAATTTTGAAATCGGCATTTGCAGTTGATGAACAATTCAGCTATGATCTAGATCTACCTGTTATACTGTTATCTGATAGTTATTTAACAAATGTCTGCACAGAATCGATCATGACTGATATAGTTTTCAGGTTTGAAATGTCACTAGCCCGCTTAAGTTACAAGAATTCTAACATTCATGTTCCAGCAATAAAATAACAAGAGCCGATGATAACACCAGATTTATGTAACTTGATTGGTTAAAATTGTTTGACTTTAGTAGTTCATTATTTCTGCAGAAACTGACTTCTTAATGCAAGGAATCTGTATGTACTGAATTTGCTTTGAAACCAGTTTTTATATTTTGTTATTACAGGTCACACAATAAAGACTTGCCCCAATAAATGAAATAAATCAAGGTCAGGTTCTAGGATCTACACTGCATGAGCCAGTGTGCCTTCAGCAGCAATTGGCAGAATATAAAAAAATCTACATAAACAACATTTTGAACAGCAACTATTGATGATATTTTTTAAAGATATTTTCACCACAGACTTTTTGCCAAATCGGTTTACAAAATGCAAACATGAACAGATTGTTGAGTGAACTTGAAATCAGAACTTGAGACGTATGTTGCACTGGAGTGTGTTATTTACAATTTAATTGTTACCTGGCAATTTTGATATCTCTTTTACAAAATGAACGATAGGAGTATAAAGTATATTATGTATAAAGTATAATACAAAAATGAATATTAAAAACAATCTGACATATCACTTCTTGTCATTTCATTTTCTTGAGCATCATGACTGCTAAGTAAACATCACTAGTATTGGGCATGTCTATGATATAATCCAGATGACCTAGCTGGCTATATACAATGGCACTGTTGTAATGCTATTTGCATAAATGTAAGAAAATCGATAATAATAATAGACATTCTGCTTGTTTCAACACCCTGTCACATTGCTTCTCCATTATCTTTTTCTCTTTGCCATTGCTTTGAGATCCTCCATTTCTTTTCCTTGTAAAAGTGATTCTAATGTTTGCTCTGAAAGCTATAGGACAATGGTGTATTAGAGTAGCGCAAAATCAGTCTTTTTTTTTTAACTACGACAGCAACCAATATCTGTCTTACTTGGAAAGCCCTTACTTCACTTGTACAACTTGAAAGAACAGCAATACTGTTTGAACGAAAGTTATAAATGTCCTTAGCACACGTGCAGATGTTTGCTTGAATAAATTAACTGTAACAGATACTATTTATAAAGAACTGTCAAATCTGTTTTACAGAATTATTTCAAAGTTGAAAAATGACACATTTGGAATCAGTTCTTCCTTCATTTCATAACATTATTGTAATTGTATGTTTAATTATCTAGATTTTTAACAGCATGTGTGTAGTATACAAACATGTTGCACCTAGTACGGTTATTTTGGAACCAAACAATATTAATTAACAATAACCATATAAAATAATAACCTAAGCTTCAAGTTCTACTTTTTGATAAAGGCAACACATTATATTGGCATTGATTAAAGCTGTACAAAGAAATAAATTTACCATGTCCAGGAGAATTTCCATTTTTATTTTGAGCAGGTTGTTTTCTTCAGTGAGTTGTTGATTTTGTTTTCTCAATTTAACTAGATCTTTATGATTAGCACCACCACCACCACCAGGGGATTCTAAAATGGAACAGCATGTTTTAGAATGGTTGTAGTAAAATATATTAAGAGCACTTGGCGATATGTCTCAGACTATCATACTTAATGCAATACATACTACTTGGCAGCATCTTTCAGTATAATGCTGAGGTTACATGATTCCACTAAATGGCTTCTATTTGGAAAAATGCTATATTAAAAAACTTATTTGTGTGTGATTTTTTATTTTTCCAGTTATCCATGTCAAGTATGAAATATACTTTTTAAATAAACATAATTTATAATGCACATCCTGCATAAACACCTGTAATCCATTGTCCATCATCTTCAAATAATATTTCATTTTGTCCTAATTTTAATTTTAAAGGTAGAGCAACATCCAAACCAAATTCCTCAGCCTGTTGGGCATTATCAAAACTTAGGTTTGATAATGATGGAGATTTCCTTGGTGGAGTTTTCTTTGGTGTAAATTTGTTTCCTCCAAAGAGTGGCATCTTGATTCTATCCTTAATTAATCAAAACCTAAAAATAATTCGGTCAGCTTATTTATTACTTGCACGACAAAGATGTAAAACTACAAGCAATCAAAATAGTAAATGACCGATACATAACCATAAACTTTAACCATATCCATTCGCCATTCAACTGAAAAATGTTGACATCATGGCTTCATGCTGAGCCAAATATAGTTATAGCATTATAATTCTCGAGTGCATTTTGAGCACCTGGCTAGTTAAATCTGCATTCACAATATTCACTAAAGAGTAACCTTGTATCTAACAGTTGTTAGTTATCTCAAACCGGACTTGAAACCTGTATTTAAAATCCATAAAACAATTCACTTCTACTCATACTCATATCGTAGATTTTGCTTGCTGTAAACATTCGCTAGATGTCGCAATCGGAAGAATTCAAAAACATTCTGAGCTAAAAGCAGGTTCAGTATCTAGCTGCGAACGAAACATTTTTCAATTGAAACCGAATAGAGATTAAATTTATAAAATTATACGAATAAATAGATGTTAGTGATTATTATTTCATAATAAAGTATATTGCCAATATAAGAAAAACATTAAGTACCACATTATCTTTTCTAATCTGTGAACAGATAGTTTTGTTGATGACGACCAAGATGGCGAACGAAGCTATAAATCGAGCTGCATCTCCTATGCACTACTATGAAGAGGATTTAGGTATTTCCAGGCAGAGACTGGACAAAAAGAGAAAAAAACTAGCCCAAAGGCAATGTACCAAATCCCGTATCCTTGTATTATGGAAGATAAGATTTGTTTTATGGTTTTATAGTTGAACGTTCTGTTCGCGTAACGACTAACGTTTTAATAAATAACGGATAGTAGTTCATACCCGGGAATTCATAACGTACGTTCATTCATTTTCTGTATGCCTGGTGCTTTAATACGTCATATTACTAAGGAGTTGACATTTAAGACAATCTTAAATACTACGTCGTTATGTCTATATTCATCATTAAAGCACCAAGCAGTATCACAATCTTTCAAACACTCTGATTGCCTGTGAATAGTGTCTGACTGACACTTCACTATACAGGTACCTATCATGCTGAAGTCATAATTTCATGATGTCACTATTACATGTGCCTATTTTGATGTTTTTGCCACAGCTTAGAAGAACAGACAAGAGTCACTGTCTGAATAAAACTGGACCTGAATGTTAGGATGTGGGTTTATTTTCTTCTGGGGACCCCTGTTAATAATCCAAGTTAATACCATCAATTAATGTTTTGACTATGGTAAAGAAAAAGGATAAAAGTGTACACTTTAGAAAAGGCTGTGTAACAAACACTGCAAAAAAGAAGAGAAAATTTACAACTACCATATTTGAAGGTTATTTTCCAGCTTCTCGTATCCATACGGTTATTTAGAGATACTGTCTGGCCATTTCCTTACAAGAGAACAACTAAAATTTTAAATGAATTATTAAGTTGTGTGTTAAGTAAGAGAAATGAATCTTTATCATATGTATATCCTTAACGCAGATTTTCAGCATTTTTGATTGGTTCCATTGAAGATGTGAATAAAAAGATAAGTCATTTAGACAGAAAACTACAGACATACACAGAATTAATTATTGAATCACGGTCATCAGACCATGATGATGAATACAGAGTTGTTATGCCTCCTTCCAGTGCAGATTGTAGGGATCGAGTTAGAAAGAAAGGTAATGTAACCATGATTTATCATGACATATAAAATGTACTGAAATAGTTTAAACATTCTTTTAAGTGTTTTGAATACATTAAGTACTTTTTAAACAATATTTCATTTTATTTACATTTTTTAAATAAAATTTTTACTTTGTATCAGTATCAGCCAATGGCATTTAGATCATCAAAGTTGAATTTTTTACAAAAATATGATTCCTGACTTAGTAAAACTTTAGAGTTTGACTTCGGTTACTAAAAAGTCAATAGCATACAGTTTGATAGTGTTAATGGTTGTATTAAAAAATATTTTGGTAATTCAAGTTAAATAAGTTCTTGATTGTGTTGAAAATTGTTTGTGGTTTCAAAATATAAAATAAAGTGTCCATATATAAACATGGGTGAATATCATAAGAAATAAACCATCTACTATTTGGTTAGTGTTGGATTTCCTAACATATGTTCTGTTTTGAATAGACCAATGGAGAGGTAAGTCAGAATGCATGCACAATATGAATATGGCAGAATTTCTTTAATTATAATTTAAAAAGTAACTTTGTACTGTAGAACTGAGTTTGGCATGTGCTATTATTTTAATTAGTATAGCATATAAACTATGGCTTATTTGAAAACGTGCAAAGTTTATATGATTTTTAAAAGATCTCATTTAAATGTTTTTCACCTGTGCTATATTAAGTAATATATTTTGCTTGAGCAACATTAATTTAGTTCAACAAAGTTGTGTTTAGAAAACTCTTTCATGGTCACTGGTAACCAACCTACAGGATTTCTATATGACCTGTAAAACTCTAGAAGTACATAATTTATTACTATTCATGGTTTGAACATGTTTTGCTCAGTGGTCATAAAGGAGTATAATATACCCTTTATTAAGTTTATTTTGTTATTTATTTATTTATACTTTTTTTATTGATTTGCATGCTCACAATGCACTTTTTTGCACTTTCTAACAGACCAAGAGAAAAAAGATATGGATAGATTTGCAGGGGTATTTTCCATACAATCCAGTAAGTATTTTGGATGAAAAACCAATATATGACGAGTACTGATTTTTATTAAAGTTTGCTACAACTTTAAAATAATCATTTCATATACAAAACTATACGCTAATATTTATTTAAACTTAAAGTGGGAATTTAGATTTTTCATTTTAACTAATAATTCTTGAACTCATTGTTGCAACGATGTTTTTATATTGTGTATACCTACCAAACTATATAATTGCTTGATCTTCTCAAGTTGATTTTTATTAGCGGAGTAAGTGTATTCTGAAACCATTAGCCATATTTAAAACATTCAATGTTCATTTCAGTGGTTGGCCTTGACATAACTGATAGAGTCAAAAATATATCAAAAATTAGCATGCAACCAAGTAAAACGACAGTAAGTATATAGTATATTTACTGTTAGTATATATAGTTAGATGAACAAGTTCGTAAAAATCAGATCCCTCCTGAGCCCCAGGGGGGGGCACTCTCTTTTATATGTAGGGGTGTGAGGTACAGGGGTCCAACCCTTACCCTGAAATATCCCCGGAATTGACAAAATACCTACCCTGAAATATCCTTGGCCCCAAAAATCATCTCCGTGCTGCCAGAAAAAATTGACAAGCAAAAAAAGGTCATTTCCAATTCTTTCGATGCTGTGGACGATCAAAATCTCCAAAAATATCATTTTGAAAAAAAATGCGTGACAGTTGGCAACTATGCCACTCTAAAATAACCTTAAAAAACCCACTGAAATATCCCCTTGATGTCAAATGCCCACCCTGAAATATCCCAGAAGTGAAAATGACCCACCCTGAAATATCCTGGTAGCCCAAAAAAGCGACCCTGAAGCGTGGCACATGTATATAAAGACCGATATAGAAAGTGCCCCCCGGGCTCCTGAGATTATTTAAGTGAAACCTATTTGTAATATATTAAAGTTTTCCTGGCTTACAAATAGTTAAAGGAATATTTGCATACATTTGTACAATTCAAAACAGTATGAATAAATCCATCCGTTAGCATTAACAGATGGATTTATTCAGACTGAGTTAAAAACTGCAAATATTATTGCAAATAAAGTATTTTATTTTTGAATTGTATGCACAGGCACTTATAAATTTTAATTTTGAATGACTTGGATTGCAGGTCACCAAAAAAGAAAGAGAGAAAACTGCTGCAGGGAAACCACGTTTTGTAGAGTTACATCAATACCCAGGATATGACCCCAATGAACTTACACCTTTACCGCATAACATACCTCCTATGGAAATTTTAGAGAAAACTGCCAAAGCACAACTCGATCTCAGGAAAAAAGTATGAAACAGTTAAAATTCAGTTTATAGCAGAATTAGACTGGTTGAAATTTTATGGTTAACATATGTATTACATTTTTTTCGCACAAAAGAAATGTTTCTGAAACTTTAACATTCAGACTATGGTATGGTGGAATTTTCAGGTTCATATGTAAAATACATGAATTTTAACTAGCAGTTAATAACACCTCATAAATAGCAGTTAATAACACCTCATAAATAGCAGTTAATAACACCTCATAAATAGCAGTTAATAACACCTCATAAATAGCAGTTAATAAAAATTATAAGATATTATGTCCTAGGAGAAAATTCAGTGGATCTAACTTTATGCTGACTATGTTTTTGAGAAGAAATAAACAATACTCCCATTATTTGTTATGAGCAAACTGATACTGATACTGTGATTAACTTTGAATTATTAATAAAAAAGAATTACTTTTAATTTGCCTTAAAAACTACATTGATTATATAAATGACCAAAACCGGTGATGCGATTTAAAAATGATTCATAACAAATTATGGGAGTATACTAGTTTATATTATAGAATGAATTTAGATCCACTAAGTTTTCCTGTAGGATATACCTAATGATTTTTGTAAGGAATCATTAATGCTAATTAAATTTTGTACATTTAACACGATTCTGAAAATGCCACTATGACATATGAATGCTAAAGTTCAGAAAACATGTATTTTGTATGAAAAAATATGTAATATGGATTATTCACGAACTTTTATTTAAAACATTTATGAAACTCTAGTATAGCCTTAAAAGGATTATTTCATGTATTAACATAGATAGATGCTGCAATTTGAGTTTATATATTTTTTAATGTTATACCAATCATGGACTGTTGGATTTATATGATGTTATTTTTATAATTAACAATAAAATTTCTGTAAAACCTATTTTTAAAATTAATATGTCAATTTTTTTAAATATATGTAGACATGTAAGACAATAGAAATACTGCACACTGTGGCATTTCAGTATATGGAGTTTATAATATTGATTATATTTGAATTATAGTGATTTACTTTGTCTGTGTTCCAGAATGTTTAGTTGAATGCCATCATTTTAAGTTGGGTGGTGGTTTCAATTTTTATGTAGCATAGAAGTTAAAGTTTGCTATTTTTAATTTTTGCTACTTAAAATTAGTTTTTCGTTGACCGAGGGAGATTTTATCAAAATCACCAAGAAACCACTACTATTTTAATACTTAACAATTTTGTAGTTTTATCAATTTTTTTGTAATCTACACTTTGTCACTTTTAAATTTCTATTTTAGCCACAATACAAAGTAGAATTTGAACATATGTTCTACAGTCAGATGTCCCAAGCTATTCTTCAAGACCTGTTTTGGTGGTTCTTTTGTGAAAAGTATCAGCAAAATGCTCCCTCGCAGAGGAAATTATTCAACAGAATCGCACACAATTTTGTAAAATTAATCACATATAATAAACATCCATTTTATAAGGATGTGTTTTTGAAGGTATGAATTTAGTAATACAATTACAATAAATGCATGTTTAAACAGATATTTGTTACAAGTGCAATATTGTACTACACCTTGCGTCAGTATTTTTAATTTACAGACATTGGGACAGACATATAACTTGTACTTGTTTAGCTGACCATTTTCAAAACAAATGTTGTTTATTTTTTGTTTATTGTCAGTTATTTTTCATGAAAAATGAAAAAGTTGTTGCTTTCTGTCATCTTTACAACACCAACGGAATTATACTCAAAAATAGAAGTAAATGT
>JAOXYB010023958.1:0-32674 GCA_028565635.1 Phoronis ovalis | reverse complement strand
TATATATGTGTATGTGTGTGTGTACATATGTATATATATATGTTTATATATATAGATATATATATATATATATATATATATATATATAACTAAAAAATGTTTCGACTGCAGGTTACTGAGTGATATAACAGAAACAAAAGGAAATAAAAATGTTTCTGAAGATGCTTTATAGTACACAGACAAGCAATGGACATAAACTATCCATTTTAAAAATTATTTCCAAAAAGAAGTATCAAAACTGTACAAATCGTTATAATGTAATAGGTTTTTGTAAAGTGCCATAAAATTGAGGATAATACTTAATTGATGAAATCTCAAGTACCTGTGAGTCTGTAAGCTAAATGTATTTCTTGCAGTCTGTGTTTGTTCAATTTCATTAAGGCTTCAGATGTGCCTTCAGGGATTTCATCTTGAGCAGGATCGAGTTCAATAGCAGACAGCACCTATATAAAAAATCAAGCTGTAACAGTTTACTTTATAGATTTAACTTTTATTGGCATACTGAAATGGTATTTAACTGGACTTAATATTGCCACCATGGCAGTAAAGCATTTATTGTTAAGTTACATTACCTTTGGTTGTTCTGCTAGCTGTTTTTGCATTTTTGTTTTGATGTCCCTGAGTTTACGAATCTTGCTTTTTAATTGTTCCACTTCTTTTCGTTCTTTGTCTTGTTGATTCTGCAGCTGAGACAAGTTGTTTGTACATTCTTCAAGATATTGTAATGTGGCAAATGCACCTGTGTGAATATGTGTGATTTTTAAGGTAATTGTATGCAAGTTTTGTCTAAAAACCTTATACCCGTCCAAGTAAAAGTGTGCTGCCAACAACTATTTACCTGTGATTTGACACAGTAACAGAAACAACAAAAACAACTGCAATAATTGTAATCTCACAGCAAAAATCTGCTAGGCAGAGGAAAACCAGTTGTGCAAGTTCGTGTCATGCCAAAGTGCATTTCTCACAGGACAGTTATTAAAGCTAATGTATAAACATGATTATGAACATTGACTTCTTGGAATGTCTAATATGGTTGAGCAGTTTTGATGGGAGCTTGAATTCCAGGCTTAGTGAAGTTACTATACGCTAGGAAACTCTTAGAGGTTTATATATCACCTAGTTGTAAGTCAAACTATGTGGTGAAAACAAGCCTAGCAGTATCTGCTCAGAGGAAGCTAGAGAGAGGCTGATTATGAACCCGGTCAGGTTAAATTATAAAAATTACAATAAAAACCCGGTACAAGAACATTCTCTTTTCAGAGGGATTCTACTTTAGCAAGCACATTATAAAGTTGCACATGTTTTATGCAGACATTGCTTCAAATAGGCTTTGGTTAACAATACCTTTACCAATAACGCTGGAAGCAGAATTCATCACTAGGAAACAATACAAATTAACCCTCCGGAAATTCTTTTCGTCTTGAAGAAATCTACCGCTTCATAAATGCCCTAATAACGATATTTAGAATTTTCTTCGAAAATAGAGAATACACGTTATTATTAGAACATTTAAAAATTATTGTTACATAAATAAAATAATTTGTTTAAGCTTAGTTTTAAGACGTGCGTACCCAAGTGAACCCAAAACTTGAAACTATTATTATGACATTCATGAGAAAAATATCTTCAAGGGAGATAACTACATGTAAGTCTCTATATAGTAGAGACACCTTGTGGAAGGATCTCAAACCAGTTGCCATAGGCTTTTGGCTTCTTAAACCATTTTTCATTTTTTTGTTGGAAACAAATCAGAAAGACGAAACGGACCATAAGGGTGTTTCAATATGCAAAAATTTGATAATTTTGAATACAGTAATTTTGGATTCAAAAAATTTCGACTTAGGCCTGATGTTAATGAATAGACTGGCGACAAAGGTTTCTCTGTGATTCTCAAGTCTCATCCAAATCTAAATGCATATCAATAAATAGGTGACCTCCTTTTGCAGTTTTTACATAGATAATTATATCACAGTGCATAATCTCCATGATGACCTACAACATCTATTAGGATAGATAGCTGGCAACATCCCCTGTTAGTCATAAGATAATGAGCGGTGTTGTTATCCACATCAGAAACGACAAGCAGTGCCTCAGCCCATAAAAATTAGGGCCACTGCGAAAAAAAAAAATTTTTATCCAAAATATTTATATTCCAAAATTCAAATATTCACATTCTCAAATACATTTTTGTGCCGTTTTGATTTTTCTGATTTAATTTTTGCATAAAAATTTAAAAAATAGTTGAGGAAGCCAAAAAACTCAATTTATATCCATTTTGAATAAAGCTATAATTTAAATATTATAAACAAACACTTGTCGCTACTCACATGGATAATAAGATAAATAATTCTGTTCTTTTACCATGTGAAAAAAAGGTTTTTGAGAAAAACTGTCGCATTTTCACATGAGATAGGACAACTTGTCTGTTTTAGGTTGTTGTTTGAGCAGATCCAATCAACTTCCAACAACTTCCACCACCAATTACATTCTAGGACAGCTACATCCTATCAAATGGTGAGGCTTGAACCTCACAGTACTTCACATTGTTTTCGAAAAAGATATTACCATTTATTTATACCATACTTACTGTCAAATTTGCACTTAACTGAAAGGTTTATAAAATTGTTGCCTTAATTTTGTGATGATATAATATAATGTGCAGAAATAATAATTAAGGAATGTGAAATAAAATTGATTATATTTAATTATCATTTAACAGTAGGTAAAACTGATACTAAAACCATTACAAACATCAGAGCCAAGCAAATGTCCACTAACATTCTCATAACAAATGATTTTTTCTTTCTGCCATGTCCGCTTTTCAAAAAGTATTGCACAACATCAGTTAAATCATTTTGTTTCACTGGATTATACTTCAGTTCTTTTCTTGCTTTATCTATACTGAAGTAATGTGTAACACCAGTCTTGTATACCTACAATAAAAATGGGAAATTAAAATAGATACATTTTTAATAAAGTAAAATCTAATTTTTTTTCTCCAAATATCACAAAAAAAGTGAGATTTTAATCCAAGGTCCTTTTAGTTATCACATACTTAAATGTTTCATGTACGAGAATTTCCAGGAAAAATTAGTTTGTTTCACACAAGCAATATACATTTCATTGCATTGGGCTGGAATATAACATACTAATGTACTGCCACATATAAATGTCTCACCTCAGTCCTTGTCAACAATGGCTGGAAATTGTAAACTCTTCCAATTATAAAGTGTAAGCATTCTATGATGAAGGCTAAAAAAAGAAATTATTGTACGTTTTTAATAACAGTACAGTGCTTTCTACTTAGAGCCAAGAAAAGTCTAGTAATATAGTGTTGTTAAGTGGAATTTATTTTATTTATATTAAACTTTTTGAATATATTTAGCACTGCTGTACACCATGTTTAAGATTTAAGTTTAGAACCTAGTAGTTAATTTGAGAGCATAATACATTCTTGAGGAGAAACATTTGTTAATATTCAGAGCGAAATAATAGACTGCAACTCAATACGAATGTCCTACACGAATATGTACGTATACATTTGTGAAGGTTCAGGAAAAACAATCAGATTATTATCATTTAGTTTCAACCTTTATTCAAACAACCTTACCGATCCAATACAAAATGCCAAGTGGAAGTCTAAATGTTGGATGTGTGTATCCCAGACCTTCAACAAGAGGACGGAAGAATTCAAAATTATTTACAGGCTTTCCATCAGAAATGAAGTATGCTTGTCCTGCCTATAAATACAATATCATCTTTTTAAAAAAATGAATTTTCTCCAGCACAGCTGTTCAGTACTTACATAGTACCTGGCATGCTAAAAAGATATCCCTCCATTACAGTAAATGGTTTTAAACAATGATAACAGAAAACTTACAGAAACATAGGGGACAGCGCACATGCTTTACTATCAGCTACCTTGCTAAGAACATGTGACTGTTCAGTTGTGCTAAGCAGCTTTATCTTGTTTTCCTTAGCACAAAACATGTTGCATCTAATGGGAAAACAGTAAATAAATATGAAAATCCCAATAGAATTAGTTCATTTTTTTGCAAGCCATCTGCTTTGCAATTCAATTTGTAAAGATTCTCAGCATATCACTCTGTCTAAAGCACAGTTCTCTAATTAATGACATAGACAAAGGAAGTGTAAGTTCACACTGAAATGAGTTTATGTGTCACTGATAAATTGACAATGTGCTTCATATTAATTATTTGTACAAGCAGCTTTGATTTGAGCAAAATAAGTAAAAAATCCAATCTACTTACAGCAACACTTTTCTTAGTCGAGCACAGAGCTTCTCCA
Organism: Phoronis ovalis; assembly: GCA_028565635.1. Classification (NCBI taxonomy): domain Eukaryota; kingdom Metazoa; phylum Phoronida; family Phoronidae; genus Phoronis; species Phoronis ovalis. The sequence continues at coordinate 28,366 of JAOXYB010023958.1, read as the reverse complement.
GCTAAGATATGTGCCTGGACAAGGTTATCAATGTGTAAAAAGTCAACTAAATTGTCAGCAGCACCATAAGTAAAACAAAATAATCCTCGTTCAATGTAGGTCTGGAAAGTAAGATAACGAACTACATCAATTGCTTGCACTATTGCATAAAATTATACATATTGGTTCTTCAAAAAGGGATTTGAAAGTCCAGGGGGATGACTTCCATAATTTTTGTGTGAGATGCCCCACCCTAACCTTTCAACTAATAACAGCAGACAAATGTCCCTGATTACACACCCCTTTTCATGAAGTTTTTATAAATTACTCAATTTATACAAAACCAAATACATAGATATTCATGGATTGCTAGAAAATGGTATCCCTTTTCGATATTTTCGAAACCATACCCTCGTCAGCGGAGCATAAAAATGTACCTCGTTAATGGGAGTCATCCCTGAGCTTGCAGAACACTAGATATCTTTAATAATGGACAGTATGTCCGCGCAATAAATATAAAACATTTGCTGCTTGTATATTAAGGTAATCAAATTTCATGTCTACAAAATGCAATGTATGATCACAGACCAGGTGTTATCTTCTGCTACCTATTGCCTTAGTTTGTCAAAGTTTCCCATTGACACAAGTTTTTTATGCGTCCAACTTCTCTTGTTCTATTCTATAACGTTTTTCACTTTTATATTCACATCTTTAAATAAGCTAAAATAAATACTTTTATTAGAAAACCTCACATTCACAAACAGTTTAATCATTTTCGAGAATGTTGTACATCAAGCTCATAATTATGTCAGCTATTGTAATGATTAATAGTGTAATTTTCCATTCATTATCAAAACATAAAATAACTTACCCTGAGTGTCAGAGCCTATACACCTTCATATTTTATAATATTCCCTGCCTGTCAATTTGAAAACATCGCCCAACTAGAAATAGCCAATCACAAGGCATGGCATAATTTCCAACAACCAATGATATAACTAGTTTCTAAGAAGGACCCGTTTGCCACATGCCCTTCCTCGTGTACTGCTTCGTAGTACCTGATTGCCCCATATAAAAATTTAGTTCTCATGATATGTCAAGAGTTCTCACTGGCTGTCACTTACTTCTAGTTCTGGAACTTACTGGAAACATATCCAGACTGACGATCAAAGGCCTGATCAAGCTATTTCAGAGTCTATAAACGAAGCTATGATAAGATATAAAATTTGAATTTAGAGGTAAGAAAGGTTTACACGATATAAGCTGACATTTATAGGCTTTGACACTCAGGGTGAAAATAACTATGGTTGTTAACAGTTGAGTTTCATAAAAATAGCTCTTACCACAATTCTAGGCAAATGCCTTCTTTCTCCTGGACCATAAACACCAGCTAATCTAAGAGCACATGTCTTGAGTCTTCCATCATCATTAACTATACCATCATTTGCTTGCAGAACAGCCTGCTCAGCCACTGTCTTAGTTGGAGAATAATTATCTGGATGCTGAAACAAAAATAGTATAAATATAGAAGCTAAACTAAATCACTTACAAATAGATTACAGACCAGTGGTAGATCTGGCAATAATTATTCGTTAAGACTTTAAAAACACTTTTTTAGACTTTTAAAGCTGCATTATTATACCTTATGTAATGGAAAATATGGAAGAGACTCGTCACCATTTTTAATAAGCTGGCCACCAAACACTACATTATAGGTACTTGTATAAACAAGTCTGTAAATACTATGTAGTACACAGGCTGAAAAATACAAACTGTCAGTTTGAAACAATAATAATAAGCAGTTTTGAGGAACATCTACGACAATTTTTTTATTGGGAATCAAATTAGAAACTGCATGTCTTTGATTTTAAATAACCAAATTCAATACAGAGACACTGTTAGAGTTTTACATAATAAAATTTACAAATGTCCAACATTTCTCTGTTCACAGGAAACCATCTTACCTTTGATAACATTGTTGGTGCCCTGAATGTTAACAGCTTCAATTTTCCGTCTATTCAATTGTTCTCTACCAGACATTCCATATGAGGCAATATGATATACACAGTCTGCTCCCTGTACAGTGTTTTCAACATCTTGTTGATTACATATGTCTCCCTGCAAAAGTATTATATATGTGCCTCATAAATGATCATTTTCCCTGTTTTAATTTTTAAGACAGTACATCTCCTGCATTTGCAACATTTGTTGAGTGTTTTGTCAGTATTGTCTTGTATTTTAGCCTGATTTTCCCAATCTAGTTATTTTTCAGTAATAACAGAGAGAGCAGGTTTGCGATAGCTACTGTACACAACTGAATGTCCTGGGTAATCGGACCCAAGAATATTACTCAAGTATAAAATGTACAAGGGTGAAATAAACAATTTCCTGTGTTAAGTCAGAAAGATTCACATAATCTCTTTCAATGATTCCACAAGGAAAATGACTTCCTGGAGACTAACAGTACGCATACAGATAGACGCAAAGCACTGGTTACAAATGTAGCATCACAGTAGAATGAAGTTATTACAGAAAGGTGGTGTAATTGCTATATCTAATGGTGACGAAAGGACTTGAGTGATGGAAGATAAATAGAAAGATTAGATTTTTCTTTACAGTCCTAACCTGTATGAATTTCATTCCATTAATGCCATCTTGAGGCGGCTGCATATCAAACAGTATAACTTTATGACCTCGTTGCAATAATGCCTTTCCAAGCCGTACCCCAACATATCCACCTCCACCTGTGATTACATGCACTTCTGCCTTCTCTTTAACGTTAAAGGTGTTGCCACTTCTAAGATGTACCATTGTTAATTATACTAAAAATATAGCAGTAGAAAAGTTTAAAAACAGATGTTGTATCCAGGGATATTATATATACTTACGTTTATTATAAATACTAAATTACATGCATAGTGACCGAATTTCATGATGCCAACATTTTTGTGTCAAAAAGGCAATGTTCAAAATATAGAAATGATGAACAGGTATCTAACATTTGATCCGTCACTATATACATTGTGTCCATTGCACTACTAATATTGCAGCATGGCTTATATTAGTTCTGCAAGCATGACCCTACTACGGACAGGCTACAGCTTGTCCGTAGGGTCCTGGCCACCTCATATCTCAAACCAGCCGAACTTTAACTAGCAATAGCATAATATCCATATAATGGATTAATAAACCTTCAAGAGTGCATTTTGGATTTTCTGATGTGCTGGTGAATCTTTCATTAATCTAGATAAAAGAAGTGGAATAGTCAAGGAATAGACAGAAGCAAAAATTTGGGTGGCATTCATTTTTTTGATTAAGAAAGTGTTTTCAAACTTCGGCTAGTTTGAGATATGAGGTGGCCAGGACCCTATGGACAAGCCATAGGGCTGTCCATAGTAGGGTCATGCCCTGGGGGGTACTCAAGGTATTTTTTGGATGTGCAGCCCAGTTGAAAATTTTGGATTTGGATTTGATACGTCTTACTGTATTTTTTTGGATTGCTACTGTAGAAATTCAAAAATTTGGATTGCAACCCACTGCTTACAGCAAATAATTTGGATTAATTTTAGGTTTGTATCCATAAAAAGAATTTTGGAATTTGGTTTGCATCAGTCAGTTTGTGTAAAAATGGATTGCTACTCAAATATTTTAAAATTTTGGATTGCTATCCTTATATTTCATAAAATTTGGATTGCTACCCTTATATTTCAAAAAATTTGGATTGGGTTTGCTACCACAAGCTAAAATTTTGGATTGGGTTGGGCGGCACATCCCCGAAGTAAAAAAACCATGAGCACCCCCCGGTCATGCCTGCAGGACTAGACTTATATTAGTCTGATTCCGTGAGTTCGTGCTGTCTAAGACAATTTCAGTCTGAGAAATTGTTTGGACTAGGCTTTTATATAATGCAGACAGCAGCCTCTGACACATTTCTAATCTGTTGATGTTGTCCTTTGTGTAAGGGCCCCATACTGCTGAAGCGTATTCCACGATAGGTCTGACTAGAGTTGTATAGCATCTAGCTTTAACTGTACGTGGGCAATTGATCATGTTTCTACGTAACACACCAAGTGTGTTGTTTGCTTTAGCACAGACACCATGAACGTGATTGTTCCAATTTAATGATTTCTGAAGATTTATACCAAGATCCTTTGCAGAATTTATGTGATTGTGAATATTATAATTAAATATTATAGGGTCCTATATAATATAAGGTCCTCTTGTTGGTGACTGATTACTTGGCACTTTACAGGATGAAATTCCATCAACCCGTCACTCTCCCACCGCTGGAGACTATCAAGGTCTTGCTGAAGGGCAGTTGCATCTTCCAATTTCTTGATCTTACGATATAAAACACAGTCGTCCGCAAAGAGGCAAACACTCGAAGACACTCTGTTGGGCAGGTCATTAATAAAGAGGAGAAACAAGACAGGACCGAGGACGGAACCCTGCGGTACCCAAGATGTAACATCACATTCATCCGATCTAGCACCATCCAGAACTACCTTCTGCTTAGGACCAGTCAAGAAGCTACGAGTCCATGCGTTGATGTTTCCATGTGTACCATAGTGATCTAATTTCCTGAGCAGTCTACTGCGTGACACCTTATCAAAAGCCTTAGAGAAATCCGGCAGTGTAATATCTGTCTGCTCACCAAGATCCAGGAATTTTCCTAAGTCCTCGATAGTCAAAATCAATTGTGATTCGCAAGACCGTTTTTTTTGAAAACCATGTTGTACATCACATAATATGTTCAAGTTTTCAAGATGTTTCATCATGTTTGAGCAGATCACATGCTCTAGTAATTTACATGATATACAGGTACGAGATACTGGCCGATAATTCACTGCGTTGGCCCTGTCACCTTTCGTAAACAGTGGAGAAACATTTGCATTAACCCACTCTGATGGAACCTCAGCTTGGTTTAAAGATGCTTGAAAGATTGTTGTTAACATCATGGGACTTACATAATCTGCCATCTCTTTCATATAGTTTCAAAATATGTGCTGGTATATTATCTGGACCCGCAGACTTATGAATGTTGATATTTTTGAGCAACTTATTGACACCGTTGTTTGTTATCTCAATATTAGGCATTGTCAAATATCCACTAGTACCTAAGTTTGGAATGTTGTTATCACCATCCTTAATACTGAAAACTGATTGAAATTGAGGATGTAATTAATGGATTAGTATATCATATTTATATTAAAATATAACAACACTTTCTCGCCATCTGACTGTTACAGTAATGTGTGGGATTTCTTATACATCAGATTATCCAGATTCTGTTTTTGTTTTTTTGAAAGTGAGACACAGTCAGACTATACTCTATAGTCTTGAGAACCCGGCTTGGCCTTGACTCCTTGAGACAATTAACCACTGCAAATAACCAAAATTTTGTAATTAATCAACCAAGTGAGGAACTGGCATGCGTTAACAATTAGAGTTGCCATATTTGGGTTATACTATATACTACGGTACCTTGCGGCATTCGGAGTCCTATTCTCTTTCAGACAATAAAACCAAAACACAAAACTGCAAACTTCCGCTTTGCTTATGTAACTTGATGACTGACGTTAAACTTCCGGTTAGCTTACTTGTTTAATAACCGATATAATATAATACATTTCATTCATTTATTTTCGAAAGTTGAATTTGAAATTTGTATAACACAAAAGTAGTCTACATTGCAAAATATAGATTTGATGTAGTGGTTTTACGTGGGGGTTTTACGACATTCGTACTTTGGTAACTAAGCCGCCATTTTACCTTAGCAACAAAACACTATTGTTCCTGTAAACACCTCTTTGACATACTCATGGGATACTCACATAATAAGCTACAATAAGTAAATTTGGATTTAGTGTACGTGTCCTATGAGATTTTTTCATAGCAGAAACAATTATAAGGTGAGTTTTTAATAGTAAATCACAGTTTTAATTCAATTTTTTGAAGGTTATCCCGGGGTTATCCATATATTCTTGTAAAAATACCTATTAGTAGTTTTCATAGTCAAAAACTGAGCACGAAGTGTACTGTAGATTGTACCTCAGTATTCAGGATCATTTCACATTTTTCTAACATGTACTGCAATTAGTAGATTCTTTCATATTGGAGCCTGTCATAAGGTAATGATTCAACTCTTGTTCCCAGTCAATTTGGAGGATATTCTTCTAAGGCTCCTATTCCATTTCTTGGTACAGGCTATAAGCTTGAGGATGACAAAATGGTATTTTTCTGGTATAACCCTGGAAACATTAACTATTTACATGAAGAATGGGCTTACACTAGAATTACAAGAGGCAAATTTATATAAAAAAGAATGACATACCATATAACTTTCTGAAAGTAGGCAGCACTTTTACCAAAGTAAGCGCTTGCTACTTTAGACAAAATCCTGCAGGAAGGATACATCCATTTGTAACTTTATTTTTAGCTGTTTCATGCTCATTTTTTTCCAGCAAAAATGTATGACAGAGCTTTAAGAGAGTCTTTCAAGCCTATTGGCTCTACTGCTGAAACAGTGGGGCCTGGTGCATATGAGCTAGAATTTACTACCAGATCCAGAATAAAGTCAGGTCAGTCTGATTTCTTAATCTGAATAGAAATGTGTTCATGTATAACATTCACAACTGAGCTAGATGCCCTTGAATTTCATCATTAATAGTGCTTGGTAATTTACAACTAATATTACTCAATATATTACACATACTGTAATTATATATTAGATAACAAGTTAGATTGCAAAGAACTAAGCGAAATTCGAAAGAGATACTACTGAAATAAAAATTATTGCAAAGTAATTCCTATAAAATTAAATGGTATTATAATTTCTAAATATTAGTGTTATGCAATTTCTTATTTCATTAGCTTCATTTTGCAGTCTTACACAGCAGTTCAGTAACTGAGTTAACATGTACTGTTTTAACATCAACTGTGTGTTAAAAGGTGCAAAATCTTATTGTATTAAAAAAGAAACAGGTATATTGTTGGGCTAAATTAAAGTAGAAACAATGTTTTCATTCAAATAAAATAATTTATTGTTACTTATTTGTTACAGATGGTTATGCACCCTTTCAATCTATGACAAGCAGAGAAACATACCTACACATTAATGACACAACCATTGCTGCCCCAGGTCCTGGACATTATGACCCATCTCTAGCACATGGAAATGTAAAAGGAGGAAAAACAATGCAAAATAAATCAAAACGATTTTCAGAATTGGGCACTTGGGTCCCTGGGCCTGGTGCATATAGTGTACAAAAAGAGAAAGAATGGCTAAAAAATACAGGAAAGTCATTCAAACATTTTGGAGAAAAGGAAGGCGGTCAAACACATGCAAAAGGAGCAGTAAGTAACAGTGATAGGTTGATAGATGCTTCTGATAATTCTTTAATTCAAACATATTCTTCGTATTATTTCCTGCATTTATTATTTTCATTCTATTTCTCAGGTCATTTTAATAGTAAACTTTGTGATCTTTCAAGCTTTCTTTGCATATTCTCTGTAGAAAACATATGCAAGTTAGCATGAAACTATTCTTTAGCAATTTTGTAAAATCCACTTTATACCTTTTTAGCATTATATAAATATTTGTGTATTTTTAGCTTGTAACTAGCCGAATAAAATTTAATAGAATGCCAGAAGCCCCATCCATACCAACACCTGGCCAAGCATATGGCTTTGAAGAAAATGATGATGGAACATTAAGGAAACAAGAACCACCAGGGAAGGATTCAAGTTTGGGTCCGGCTTTCTACCAAGTTGATAACACAGTATGTTCAAATTCATCAATACTAATCAAGGATGTAGCCTTTTGTTTGTCGGATATTAAAATCTTTATAGAAAACTCCCTGCGCATTCACAAAAAATATGAACTATATGAAAAAAGTTGTTTATTGTAATGTTTCAGGTGTTTCAAGTTTATAATAATGACTTTTCATTTATTGTCCAAAAATATTTGTGGATTACTGTTTTTGAAACAAAATGAAAACATAGCTTTCATTACTGACTTCAATTTCTAGTGGCAGCCTAAACCCACAAGAGTATACAAAGGAAACAAATTTGGTAACCGCACATCAAAACGCATTGATTTTGTGCGTGCAAGAGATGGCCCTGGACCTGGTGAATATGAACCTTACATAAGCCCTGAAGAAAAAGCAGAGAATGCCAATGTGAAAGAAGAAACACAAAAACGATTTGAAGCAAAAATACCAAGATATCATGAGTTGATTGAAAAAGTTGAAGAGAAGAAATCTGTGCCAGGACCAGGAAAATATGAAATTCAAGGAGAGTTTGATCCTAAACCGCCAAAAGTCAATGTTGAAGGAATAGAGATTGAACATCCTCCATTTGGTTCACAACAAAAGGTATTAAAGTGTTATGCTTTGGTATTCTTATAATATTTTTCTGATGAGATAATTACTGATAAAAATTATACAGGTATTATTTACAAAAATACTCACATTTTTACCACTCTAGAAGATGGCGATAAAGGTTCCATAGATGGCAGCACTTTTATATTTCTGATCCAAAGATGTCTCTGCTATGGATGTGCATGCACGCTATGATCTTGATGATTTTCTAAATTGAACTCATATTATTGAACTCTTGATGCTTTGAACACTGACAGCCAAAGTTACTTATATTGACCTATTAGACTCTATCAGCTACTATTATTTATTTATATTTTGCCTTGGGGTAGTACATGTACAGTTATAGCAGTTAGGTTTTTATTTGCCTAAATTTTTCACCCTTTTCATTTTGACCACATTTTAATGATTAAGATTATTAATTTTTGACCCTGTACAATGTATATTAATTCTGCTAATGCTGTCAGAACATACACTTCTTTTTATTATTAGCTCGATTTATGTATTTTGATATATTTCTTTCTGTGTTGACAGCGCTTCACAGGACAAAAACAATTTACTCCATCACCAGGTGCATACAATGATCCACGCACAGCTTTAGATGGACTAAAAAGAGTGACTGGCTTAAAAAGAAGTCCATTTGGACAGACTGCAGTTAGATTTCAACCCGCTCATAATGTTAGAAAAACTCCAGGTATGCCTTGTCAGTGCTATGTAATATATTGTGATATTTAAAAGCATAATTTGTTTTTATATAAATACAATGTAGTTCATATTTTTAATTTACATTTGTGTGACAAAATGTTAAAATAAATAGTTAATGATTAAATCTTTGACATGGTCAGTGTGTCAGTACAGTGTCCCTGAGAATAATGGATGAACTGATCAGAAATTGTTCATCAGTGATTGCGAAGAAAACTAAAAATTGCCCCAGAGATGACACCTTGTGGTTGAAAGTTGTTTTTCATGACCAATATAAAAACATGTACGTACTCTCTTCTTAATCTGAGTTGAACAGATGCCGGAAATTTATTAGTAAGATAACTATTTTTAAAGAGACACTGTGGTATCTGCAGTTATGATAGCTATTATTTTATAGTTATTATTTCCTTTATACCAAGGTTTACAAAGGCTATAAGCTGCACACTGGTCCAACTGTTTATTTTAGGATCTGGTGCTGAATTACAAGAGATATTTAAGGTCATGGCAATTAAGAATATTTGATTTTCAAAATTTTATTACAAAATTGCTGTCATAAAAAACATGTGGTATTATACAAATCCTTTTGAAATTAGTCTTCATTAGGAGCCATAAAATTGTCATCCGAAATAAATATGCTAAACCTGTGTCTTTTTATTGAGAAATAAAATAGTAAATTAAAGGCCGGGATTCTTGTCATTCATAAACATTTAACATCCCTGCAGAAAAGTATAATTTAATCAATTAAAACTGATTTCCTCTCAAATGTGACTAGACAAAGTATATGTAATGTTAAACATATTTCAGTAATCACTTGGGAGTGGACTTTTATATGATTTGATGATATTTAATATCCTTTAATAGTTTACCCTATCACAGAGGTAACTAAACTTGTATAGTTTTTCATCCGGAGGGACATCAACAATCATCTGTTAGTTTTTCTCTCTTCACTGATAAACCACAACTAAATTGGATAAAACACATCATAATCCTCCCAAACATGGATAAGATTTCACAAGTGTGATGTCTTGCTCACTTGCTGTCTGATAGACTGTCTATAGAGTTTTGATATCAACTGATAAAATCCTTGTGGGATCAACTAATAAAAATGTTACATATTTGCAAACTTTCGAATGACTGTGATTCATAATCCAGACATTTGTGTACAGCATTCATATGCTGACTTGTCATTAAATAAAACTGACAAACATGAAAAAAATGCTAAAACTTAAATCATACAGGTGTCCACACAGTATGAAAATATAACCTTTCATGAATAAAAGATAAGAAATACATGTGGGTTTGTTGTTATATCACAAAAGTAATCAATGCTACAAGTATAATTAGTTGAAATTATGTAATTAGATAATTTTATCTGTAAAACATTATTTTCTGCTAAGGATACCATACCCTTTGAAATTAAATATCCATTTTGTATATTTAATGTTCTAAGTGTAGTAATTAATTAGTATTGTTTCAAATGGTTCATCTTAAGGCAAGAATATTTCATCTACACTTAGGTTATGTAACTATTTCAGCTATAAATAAAGCATAACATATTATTTCATCATAATGACATGATACCCCTATGAAATTTAATATTTGGATAAATATACTACAATTTAGAGTGGAACTGCTACAATCGTAAGACAGCAATGTTCCATCCACAGAAATAGTTGCCATATCTTGTTTCCATGTTGCTGCACTGTGTAAGGGAGCCTAACTAATACATTCCATAGATTTTACTGTGAACTCGATTTTAATTAATTTCTAAATAAAGTTGTTTAATTTTTTTAAATTTATAAATATACTGCTAATTTAACATTCAGTGTATAATGTTTTTTCTTTTATGTAACTTAGGACCTGGCTCATATAATCATCTTGGTATGGGTGGTGATAGCATGAGGAAAGCGTATATTGAGTCAACACGGCGGGGAGTTTTCGGGACGACATCTGTTAGGGTTCAGCCACTGGCAGAAAAGGAAAAGGCAGAGGTAAAAACATTAATTTATAATAGTAATAATAATAATAATACTGTGTCTATTTTACATACCTGTAATACGGTGGAAAGATGTGTGCCTTTTAATTTACAAAGACTAGTGTACCTAGCTATGAAGCACAACTGAAATGGGAAAACTATTGAGACACAGTGTGAAGGTTAAAAAAACTATTTGTTTATTTTATTGATTATATTTGGGTGTAGGACAAGCATTTTGCTTTGTTTTTCCTTCTAACTTGAAAAATCTGAAAGGTTAATTTTGTGTTTGTATTTTGTGAGTCATAATACTTTTTATCAAGAAATCATTTTGATTGTATTTTTACTTCAGGTACCAGGCCCTGGTCAATACCAAATCAAAGAAAAAATGTTTGTGCCAAAATATCAACAGTTGTCTGCAAACTTTTCATCTCTTACTGGCAGATTAGTAGAACAAGATCCAACTGCTAAGGTAAGCATCATTACGTTATCAGGGACTGGGAGAATAAGGTGCATCAGATGGGTCCCCCTTTGTACCATCTTCTATTCAATAAAAATTACTAAAAAGCATCTTGTTCACTAATAAAAAAGAGTTCCTCATTTGGTATTCAATACTAGCATTCTGCTGATATCGTTTTTCTTTTCTGTGTGTATTAAAAAATTGCACATCGTTTTATTCCGGAAAAAAACGATCCACTGTTTTTCTCAGATATAGTGCCTTTTCTGTTTTGTCATTCTCAAATTACATTCGGTTCAGTAATCAAAGGGTTTAGCCGGTAAATTTGTTAAGAGTTAACTTCTGACAGATGTATCTAAAAATAAAAATAAAATCACTGCAGTTGTTAAATTAAATGTTGTAATATTTTTTATAATGAAATTTTGTAGGTGGTAAAGTTTGTGATCATGTTGTAGTTGGAAGGTATAATGCCTACGAATTGTGGGTTTCGTGTTAACCTTTTCATTGGTTCAGTGATTAAACAGATTCAAACAAATAATCAAACCATTTTTTCAAACCCATATATGTTAGATTCAGAATTAATTTGGAAAATTCATAATTGTATTGCAACACAATTAGAAAATAATTTATCTCATAATAGTAGCAATCTTAACTGAAATAAACTTGTTAATAAAATATTAACATTAGAACACTCATAAAGTATGCAGCAACCTGGACTTTGTTAGCTGTTCGCATTGATGTAAGCACATAACAAAATATGATATAGTTAAATAAATGTTCTCCAGATTTCCTTCAACATACCGGAATAGCTATCTGCAGTGTTATTTTCTTTAAGATGTTGCATTGGAAATATTTTAGAAAGGAAATACATACGAAATGTGCAATATATCTCAGTGTGATATATGCATTGAACAGATATCCAAAATGTTAAGATTGGTGCTTGGGATTTGTGGTGATTAAAGCATGTTTATTATATCAAGTTATAATTCTATAAAACAAATATGTTTTCAGAACGTCAAGTCATACACTAACATTTACTATATATTGTTAAGCCACAACACTTGGCACAGGTTGATGAAACTGGAAAATCAAGAGTATTAATTCCCCTGTCCTCATTCTGACCCACTTTAAATTAGCGTTACTTGTCATGAACAGGTAAATGATATACTAATACATCCTGACCAAACTGTTTTGTCTGTCACTATATCCCTGGGTGAGTCAAAAGTGGCTTTCAGTGTTTTCTCTAGTTAATAGCCCATCTTTTGTAAAGTAAAATTACTAAATTACACTCAAGTCTATTCATGCGCAGTAGGGAGTGATAAACAGTCTTCTTTGCTGCATTGAATTGCAGCTAATTTCATGAGAATATTTTTTGCTGCTTGCTTTACCTTAAATAAAGGATTTCTGTCTTCTTGTGACTGTCTCGGAATGTTCAGATTTAAACTACGGGTGGCCATACTTAATCAAGTGCCAGACAGACTTTATTTAGCTACTTTGCCTAAATTTAACATTTATACAAAAGTAGTCAAAGGAAAATAAAAAGAGAAAGTAAAAAAAATCCCAGACAATGTTTTTAAAGGAGCACTTATGACCAGAATTATAAGATTCTAAATTGTCACATTTTGATGCCTTGTTTTTATTTGATTTAAAGTGCACATTCAAAATAATTGAGAGACAGTGTTGTGCTTTACGTTAACTAATTAACAATCTCTTTTTCCAGAATAAGGAATGCCTGCCTAGCTATAAATATTCATATATGTCAAAATTTTGGAAGGTATAGCGTGTGATTATACTTTTAAGTCATAACAGTGATACCTGACCTGCTTTATGTCAATGATTACTAATTTTGATTTGATGAACTAATTAGTAAAGTTATGAAATAATTATACCAAATAGGAAACTTGATACCTGATCCTTATTACTTGGGAGGAATAATTCTATTATCAGTTAATTCGCTGACAAAATGTAAAATTATATTCGAAAATTTTTGACACCTATGAGTCATAGAATTGTTTTATAGAACCTGTCACTACATACTATCCTGTTCAACTTAGCACATTTCCTAAAGAGGTGTAAAGCCAAACTGTTATTTTAGAGCTTGGAACCACTTCATGACAACAGAGTATGACAATGAATATATACATTTACATATATACATTTATATATACATTTCATTTACAATTTTCCAAAAACAAATAACTAATTAAAATGACAGCTTTATAATTAGACTTTGAGTGTTTGAGGAATGAAATTAATTTTTCTGTAGTATATACCCATCATACCCTAAGGCAACATAGACAGTCTGTCACAACACGCACATATTATCATTAATCATAGTGTAATATGGTATGGCCTGCAGTTGAATTTAATTCCAAAAAGTATATTTTTACAATGGCCACATCTAGCCTAATTCTATTTGGCTTGAAAAGACTAATGTTTTTCAGGTATCATAGTTGTGGTTCATGATAATGATATGTTATATGTTAGCGCACATCCTGAAACCACGATTTAATGCAATTGTTCGATGAGTCATTAGAATTATACTTAAAACAATTCAAAATGATTAACATCAATTATCCTTAATATTTAATCGCTTCTGGCCAAGGTTTACTATTCAGTGGTCTGTGTAATATAAGATGACCAATTGTGATCATTTAATAATTCTTCTTCCATGCAAGTCAGTTTTGTCAAAACACTATTTTCACAAAATGCATAAACAAAAGAAAACATAAAGAAAGAAAGAAAAAACTGCAAGGTGATTTAGGGCGGGCACAGATGCAGAAAACATCATTTATGATTTTTGTTACCTAAGATTATTACTTTTTTGAGTTGCAGAAAAAAATATTGAAATTGTTTTTAAAAGTTCATAAAATACCAAATGCTCCTATAACCTGAATGATTGTGAACTAAAACTGAGAAAGGTATATCACTGGTGTAACATTAATTAAAATCTTAATCATATGTTAACTTTCGTTCTCTCTTTGAAGTTGAAATACATGTGTTTTAATTACAAACTTTTTTTTTAATGACATGTGGATGATGAATGTTGTAAAATCCTAATTTTTAAGTAATCAAAGGACAATTAAGCACATATACTTCTTGTCAAAACATATATCAAAGGTGTATATACTGCTTGTTGAATGACTATGGATAATGATAAACTATCTATGTACATCTTAATTTTAAAGTTTTCTTTCTTTGTCACAGTCTTTGAGGTTGAAGGTCCATAAATTAATTACCAAATCATTAAGAAACCAGAGATAACTCAGTACAACCTGAATGATGACCCTCATTGATATTTTGGCATTTAATTGAAAACTCGCAGCATTACTGAAAGTTTCATTTCATTCAGTCAATAATAAGTTTGCACTGAGGCAAAGGCACGGCTATTCCGGTTTAGTCATAAACTTAGCATTTATTTTAGAAATGAAAACCATGCTTTCAGTTGTGTGAAATTATCCTGGGATAAAAATAGCTGTGTTGTGCTGAACTTTTTTGTCGATTCAATTCCATTTTCATATATTTAAAAAAAAACAGCACTGCACATGAAATAATTCAACACCCTTGGAAATGGCAGTTCAAAGTAATTTCACCTCTGCAATATTACCACAAAGAGGTAGATCATTTTTAAATATCTAAGCACATGGCCACTTTAAAACCTATCTTGCATTAAACTTTCAAAACATGTTAACTGAGAGATATGCCAGAGATGAGAGCACTAAACAAGAGAATTTATCCCTTTGATTCCCAGAAAAACATATGGCTGGTACTGACATATCTGGAATAATTTATAGACTTTGATAGGCTTGCATTGAAATTTAACTTTGCAATGCTTACTTAATTTTTAGTGAAATTACAATTTCAATTCTTATACTTTAAATTATTTTATTTATGAAAGTGTGCATAATGGATAATGTTGCGTAGTGAATGAATGTGTTTTTTTTTATTATTATCCATTCACTTTTTGTCCACACTAGATTAAATAAAAGTCTCCTAGGTCGACAATATGATGATAATATTTTTATATCATGGGCAATACAAATTTTATTATTATCAGTGTCAGTTATAATTTAGCATTTGTAATGTATCTTTAAAATGTTTGATTATTTTCTATTATAGGAAGTTCCACCACCAGGTTCATACAATGTCGACCAATCTTATAAACATTCTCAAGTAAAACTAGCAATTGCACCACCTAGAAATAAAGATGCTGCACGACGCCATAATGCATTTCAGATTTCAGCCTCAAGATTTGCAAAACCAGGAGATATTAAGATTAAAGCACCTGATCCTGTGGTTCCAGGTAGGTTTTTAATAGCTAAAAATAGCTCTCCACTATGGAGATGTGTTCCTGTATTTATATCTGGATGCATCATAGTGCATTTTGCATGCTCCACTATCTATTTTAAAAAAAATTAAATTGTTTATCTGCGGCTAAAAAAACTTCGACATTATAATATGATAGTGACATTAGTGTAGTGCTTAATAAAAGTGACTTATAGCAGTACATATATAGAAACACTGAGAAACGAGTGCCTCTTTATGAAAAATGTGTATAACGATTCCTAGATGGATGCATTATATGCTATAAAACATTTTTTATTCTTTGCTTTGCAATTGCGTGCAGGTCACATTTTAATCAAATTTAATTTTATTGAGTTTTTGTTACATCCATAACTAAACCAAACCTAAGAACATCATCTAATATTGTAGGACCTGGTACATATGATCCTAAAGTTGAATCTATTGAGCCACATGGTGGCTTGATGACGACCAAAGACAAACGATTTCGAATGCAAAAGATAGACCAAACTCCTGGACCTGGTGCCTATGAGGTTTGTACTCATTATTCTCATACTTCAGTATTCTGTAAACAAAAATATTACTATTTCAATGGACTGGACTATTTTGCAGCTAGGAATCCATGTGCCTTTTTCAGAATTATTTCTCTTTTTTGTGGCATAAGGTTTAGGGATAGGAGTTACAATGTTGGCTGCAAAAAGTACACTCATACTTCTAATAAATGACAAAAATTGAACAACATTGGCAGTTTTCATGTTTGTGGATTTGCCTGTCTTTGATCTTTATTGTGGTATATGTGTATTGGCAATGTAATCTATTTAAACCTATCTATTGACAAGCACTGATGATTGACAGTTTGAGGGCTATTTAGTAAATAATACTACTAATTTATTTATGTTTCTTGAATACATGCAGTTTAAACATTAATTAGCCATTAATATAAATGCACAATCCACTGCTGAATTAGTTATGTTTTATTTAGTCTTTTTTTTCAAAAAATAACTTAAATAAATTTGCATACATATCTGTGACAAGTATCTTCAGAACTGATACATATCTGTGACTCTTAATTAAACTGTTTAGCTTTATATATATTCCTTATCCATATCATGATAATGGTAGTGATAAATCATACATAGCGACATCAATTAAGATATAGCAATTCATAATGTATTAAAAGCACAGTTTCTCTTACTGTTCCAGTATTTGATGCAAGATTTTTAGTACAATTTTTTGTCAGTTATGTGATGAAGAAGTTTTTTTTTATTAGTCACAGGTGAACTTTATTTTTAGTAAAAAATTGTTTTTAAAAATATTAAATGAATTTATCATTGAAGTAAATTAAGGATCACTGAAAAATCAGGATCATAATAAAAAACGGAATGTTAAAAGGGTTTAATAGCATTTTGGAACAGTTTAAAAATTCATTATTTTTCAATTTTATTTCTAGATAAATAGGTATGTTCCATAATATTCTTTAAAAACATGTAGCAATTTGTTAACCACAGGTCCCTATTTCACTGATAAACATGGTTCATTACACCACAGAAAACTGATATTGGACATAAAAATCTGTCATGCAAAACTCAGGGTATATCATTTACTTAAAAATTAGTTTAGGATTGAAAAGTATTTGTGTTAAGTGCATATCTGCATAAGCCTAGGACTATGATAAATTATTATAATTACAGAATGTCAAGTACTGCTAGGATTTTTTTTGCAAGCTAGGCATACAATGATTAATTTTTGCAAAGTTTACAGATAAGCACATAATTATAATATGGTTTAGCTGGCAGTATTATAAATCAAGTTTTACCAGCAAAGAAATGTTAGTCTTATCTATGCTGTCATGATATGATATGAAAGTAGCCTCTGTATTTGCCTTGTACAGACATGTACAGATATACTACTGTAATTACTTTAAAAGTTGCATAATGTAATTTGGTTTAGCATTGACACTGAGTGACATCTGATTTAAGCCCCAATTCATATCTGATTCTAGTCTGTATAGGTTTGGTTAATGTCTCTATTAAAGTTTGGCTGATTGCAAAATTGTTAAAATTAATTTCTAATTCTGTTTTCATCATATTAACATGTAGGATATCAATCAGATGGCTATATAGCTAAGGAATCATAAACTAACAGACTTTAGATATTTTCATGCTATGCCTGTTTCCTAAATGTTCTGCCACGTCAGAAGGTAGTGTCGCTAGAGGTACTGGCACGTATAATTTTCAGGATACATATGTCCAATACATAGCTGACTAAAATAAATTTGTAACCTTCACTTCACTTCTCAAAATTTTAGACCTGCTCTTGGCATCTGTAGAATGCTGGTCTTTTGCATTTCAGATAATATTACAATCAAAATATTTGTTTAGAATGACATTTTTGTTATGAGGCCCTCAGATTATTAGTTTGTGGTAGATATGTATTGTATTGCTGCTTGTTTTGTATTATAAGCTGTTGCTGATATTCTTATTTTATTTCTTTTTCTAGTTTTCACCACTCATTCAAGACACAGTGTTAAAAGGAACATTCAATGCTTCATTAAATAATCCAGTTACACCACAGATTGAACCAATGCGAGGTGGCACAGCACAAGCGAAACACGCCTTCCTACTTGGTGTATAATACCTACGAACAGCAACTTGTGGTGCAGAGCCTAAAAAGCACCATGTATTGGAAATGCTTTGATATACCAGAAGGATAGACATTTTACCCTTTTCACTGTACTAGTGTTTGTTGTCTCTAAATCTGAAATCAAAAAAAGTGGTTGTATAATCATCTTCATGCTCACTGGAATAAGAGTGTTGTAACCTGACAACACTATACTTGGTGTCACCTTAAATGAAGCTATTTCAATTGTTAATATTCAAATGTTGCCAATGAAAGATGTGGGTGTTTGTTTATATAAAGTTGATCTATTGTTATCATCTATTATCTAACTGCTTATTTTCTCAGTTAACATTAGCAGCATTTTCATTATCATCATCATCATCATCAAATGCCATTAACAATTGTTTTTTTTTCCATTTTGTACAAAGTGTACCATTTATTTAAATGTTATATCAATGTTTCTTATGTACTTACAAACAGGAATGCGTGCAACTTAGATAACTTATTAGAAGATATAAAACATGCAATGCAGAACATACTGTATATTCCCTATATACATATTAAATGTAACAATAAGATACAATGTAAATGCACAGCTCAACCAATGCTGTATATATTCATTTTCTACCTTTTTGCAAAAGAATAGCATATAGTTGTTACTTTGTTCTGCAACCATAAAATATGTATTATGGGGTTAATATGTATAGATGCATTTTATCTGATGACCAGATTTGTAAATATACTGTAAAAAGTTTTAACTTGAAATTCTATGGAAATAAAAATATCATTTGAACTAATCTTATTTTATGATAGATATCTAACCAACATCAAAAATGTACGTTCTGTTCATCTTTCAGATCAAAAGGTTTGCATGGCTTGAATCATTTAGTTTGCTCCTAATGCTTCATATAACTGAATTGGAGCAATTAATTCATTTTTTATCATCAATCTAGCATTTAGTAGATTATTCATCCTGACATTTTGTTACTCATGCAGACAGAATGTATTTTTCAATGAACTGGGCTCCAAAAGATAGCTTGTCCTCCTTTCTCCTCTGAATTGACTATTCGAATCCGGATTCGAATTTTGTAATATTTAACAGAATAAAGAGTTCTGACATATGATGTGCTAAGGTTTTGTTAACGATTTTTTCAAAATATGAACCGCGCATTCTAGTCAGGATAAACAAAATGGTGGGTTTAAATTTTGTTATTTTTCAACTACAAACTTTTAATGCAGTGGTGACATTTTCACAAAAAGTATTTACAAATATATCAAGGATTACTTCTTGGAAGATGCTCTATAATGAATTGGAATGTCAGAACAAGGTATAAAACAAACAAAATTATTTGCCAGATGCCCTCTTTGCATGTCTTTGGAATTACTAACAGCAACATATCAGTATTCTTTAAAGGTTTTTCTAAATCAGCATTATTAAACTTTAGCATCACAATGTGATTATTCACTTTCCAGCTAATAGATTTTTTGTATTCTTCATTTACGGCTGAGCCCAATAAGCCAACCAACATACAAAAGTGTACAATATGTTTTGCCTTAAAATACTCACTGTTGTGTGTATAAAATAATTTAAAAGAGACGAAAGTTGTCTTGGTTCTACATTGAATTGCTGTTGTTTTACACAGTTTAAATTTTAAATAAAATTTTTAAGAATTTTAATGCTGCTGGGATTGTGTTTTAAGAATCTGTATGCTATACGTTTCCACCATTGTTAAAAATTTTTTTGAAGGTTAAATTAAATAATGCTGTCAGCTTTACAACTTATTATTTACTTCATAAATTTTCAAGCATATGATTTCCCTGGCTATTTCTGTCTTCATTCACCTGTTGCTCATTTCCAGCCTATTATTTCAATTGTTAGTGTTATTGAAGATACATCAACACAGAAGCTTTCCGTTTTCATAAAATTATTGAGACATAATTTTGAACTGTGTTAATGTTATTCTAGGTTTCTTTAAAGTTTATATTTTATAATATTCTTCTTTTTCTTTTTTATCTTGTTCATATATGCCGAAATCCCAATTTCTTGGCAATAAAATTTAGCCAGGAAAACTTGTTCACAAATAAATTAAAATCTGAAACAAAGATATTCACACGAACTATACATATGTGATGCATGCCCTTTACTCAAATTCAAACTTTGTAGACTAATTTTTTTTTACCACTTTAGGAGACTTGGTGACGGATCACATTTTTGTAAAGCTTAATATCTGTTACATGACGACAGTATTTTAAAAGATATCAGTAGCTATGTAGTTTAGGGAAGAAAAGAATTAAGAAATTAAGCCACAGCACAAATGGTTCTAACCTCAGACAAATTTCAGCGGCTTTATGCAGATCTACTTTTGTTACTTTATAGCAGAAGTCAGTGGTAAAAATTTGTTGATTTGTACTCAGCTGAATATAGATACTTAAAAACTGAAGCAATTTACGAGCGTGACATAGACTTCAGACTTAATAAATAGTCTGGGGGCGGGATCACATCAAAATGCCTATTTGAGACATTTGTCTAAGATAACATTTTGTGATTGGTACTTGACAAAAAAATATCAAATAAATTAAACATTCACACCAAATTATCTTTCTATAAAAAAATAAAATTAATAGTTTGAACCAGATTAGAAAAATAACGCTACTTTTAATACCGTATTATTTTTGTTATTATTCCTTGTGTATGCAAATAAACAGAAAATTAAGAAAAAAATGCCTAAATTATATTTTTTTAAATTATTATCACAATACCTTTTTTATGTAAGAAATGTATTTATGAACCATTCTTGAAAAATATCCAATTAAAATAAGGACCTACTAAATGCTTAACTAAAAGGTCTACTTAATATTAACAAACCAGTCACTGTTTTATTATTTATATCATACCTATAGCTTATAGCACGATTATGGACGCCGTATCAAGTATTTCTATGATGCAGAACTCTATTTTTATATTGTTTTCTAAGGTTATAGATATTTTGGCGACACATATTAGTGTTTATCACTAACCCAAGTGGCAAATTATTATATCCCGTCTGGGGTATGTGTCGCCTATACTTTGCGTGTATTTTTATCATTATATTTGCGGTGGCGGTATAATAGTATAAAATACTTGAATATGAAATTGTTCTGGAATTTGTTTAACTGACTATATTAGAGTAAATAACAGTATAAATGGCGATTTTCATTAAGTAAAAATTGTCCACCCTGTTAGTTAATCAATAGCAAAACTATTTTATTAGCAAAATTACTGGAAATATTTATTCCGGTTAACTCTTAATATTTTATTCTTATCTACATGTGTTACTTATTGGGATTTTTGAAAATGACACAGCTATCAGTATGTTGTAATTACAGTTATCGGGTGAATGAGCATTTTTGTACTTTTTGTGCGCTTTTGTAGTATTACAGGTCTATATATAACGAAAACAGTTAGAGAAAAAAAAACACAAATATCAATGAATTCCCGTGACCCTCGACGAGTAAGTACTTTTCAGAATGATACAAACTGAAATTCTATGCTTAGTCAATGGAGTAAATAGTCAATAGTAAATCCAGTATTAATCCGGGTATTAATCCTAACATAAACTTTTAACTCTAAAAATTGCATGCAGGGGATTAAATTGAGACCTTTAATTTGGGATAAGTGAAGACACACCGGAATTTTATCTTGACTTTTAGAAACGATTAATGTACTGTTCTGAATACTATCAGTCCATCTAATGGTCTCCTGGCCCCATCCGTTTGGTAACTACTTGGTACCCGAGGCATGGCTGGCTACAGCTAGTCGATTTATAAAATTGTCAATAATTCTATGAAAATTGGAGACCTTCTATTTTAGTTCTATGAATTACACGAAACTATTATAATTGAGACCCTTTCTTTTTAATGACTTGAACCGGAACAGTCTGTGTTCGTTCAGAAAAAAAGCTTTAATTTTGTTACGGACATACGTTCAGGACCATATAGGATTTGGTTCTTTCCAGAACTAGCTCCTACAATTACAGTTAGTGGCTATAATACTGACAGTACTCTGTACAACTCTGGTATCAAAGGAATCGAGCCATTATGCATGAATAAAAAATGAATTAATTTTGAGATAAAAGCAACAATTGGTTGGAATGTAACAGGTGCAGATAATGATTCATACAAAACATTTTTTTGTAAATATAACTTGTGCATGAGATAGATTTCCCGCCTTTTCTTGATGACTACATGTAGTTTCTATACATTTCGTATCATCACTTTAGTTTTTTCTTGGATGTTAGATCACAGAATACGATCACTTTATTGCTTTATACTCTTACGTGTTTTAAATCTCTTTTATAATTAAAAATTGAATGTAAACAAAATAAAATTATTTATGACTACATGTTAACTCCTGTGTAAATGTTTATTTGAGATAATGCTATCAATTTGACGAAAATACGATATTTTTTTAGTTTTACTTGTAATCTATTCAAGGTGTAACTGACTTTCAAACTAATTTTCATATATTATTAGTTACTTTGATTTGGCAGTGAATACGAGTGCTTCTCCCGGTGTTTCCTTTCCGTAATTTTAATATTATAAATACTCTTTAGCAGAAATTACAATTTCAACGTGACTTCAGGGCTACTGAAATTCCGTTAAAGCCTAATAAACTATTTAACGGTACCATGCAAATTGATTTGTAACATACAGTGCCAACCAGAAATTTTAATACACTGCTTAAATGCAGTGGACATTAATTGCAAAACCGCGTATGTATAAATACAATTTCAGTCTTCTTCATGCAGCGTAAAGGGGCATGCGTTGCTCTTTTATACAACACAATGAATAAGAAATATTAATAATTTACAAGATTAGCTGTTGACTTTCGTCTCCGTATGATGATAAGAAAGTAACGTTGCCAGGCAGAAAGTGTAGTATCTTTCTTGTCAAGAGGTATTCGTCTGTCTCGAGTTTAAAACAAACAATAAAACAAATTTACTCTCCAGATTCTAAAACATTTAATTTTTGTCATCATGTCGTGAACACGAATTAAACAGAGTGGGACAACAGCCTCCATCACGATATCCGGGACTGGTGCTGGTATAACGTTATATAAGCGGTTGCTATAACGGTTCGGGAGTTCGCAAGTTCGGAAGCGCGGTCTCCTATAAAGAGGTCCGGGTAGCGGTTCCTAGGACTAGTAGTGTTTTATAAGCATTTCGACATCCAAAGTTTGATTAAATTGTTATCCATGTTTTGATTCCGTACTATTTAAGATTTTTTACTTCAACGTACTATAGAATTTGATAAACCGCAAATGTTACAAACCACCGCCACTTTTTAATACTTCGCTTCCAGAAGACCGTGTAAACAAAATACAAGATTTCTTTAATAAGTATAAATTCAATTTACAAATTATTTTTCGTATCTACGATATAAATTTTACATATTATTTTTCCATCAATTATTTTTTAAACTTTTTATTTTATACAAACCTCAAAAACAAATTATACGAAGCGATTTAGTGAAGAGATTTCCCTTTTCCCACAGGAGCAATTTCTCGTATTTCACAAAAACACTGTCATCATATTGCAGCCTACATTGTTCTCCATGTCTCAAGAGGAGATCATATATCACGTAGATACGGCATTGCGACTGTAATATTTTCCTTTAACCATTTTATTGAAAAAGGTCGATACGTTCAACTTGCAATGCTATATTCTTTCATTCATCAATTTTTAATCAATGTAAATATTTGGTATATACAAATCTACAAGACTACTAACAAGTAAAGAAATGGGTAAAAAGATGTTTTAAATGAAAAATAATTTGAATCTTATACTTTTGTCATTATTTTCGAGCTGTTAATATCATGTATGTCATGTATAAAGGTAAATATCCATAAATTCAAAACAAACATATCTTTTGACATTTGACCACACTTATCCGTGAGCTGATAATCGGATTTTAATATTTTTCTGTTTAACCAGACCTGCTCTGTGTACTTAGCCTATGAAATAACCATAGGGGATTTCTCTATTGCGTGTTTGTTTTCGAAAATTAGCCGGGTAGTTTTCTCTTATCTTTATGCCTTTCAACATTCTTTACACCAATGAAAGACGATATTGTATTTAGACATGGTAAATTATACCTCAACGACCAATCACAAACTTGCCGCAACCAGTTATTTGCTATTAAAATGGTTGGTTACTAAGCTATTTACTAATCAAGTAATTTAAATCCTCCCAAGTAATTTTTGAAAATCCTGTTTTGGGGGATCGTGAGACTCGTCAGCCGCGAGAGGTCGTAAGTGGGAAAATTGAAACCGAGAACCAACAGTTGCATGTCTGATCTAAACAGAATGTTGTGTTTCCGATGTACTGCGCGGACGTTTAGAGGATTTCCGTGGAAAATACCTGTGTGAGACTTTGAAACAGTTGCGATCGCATAGTGAATACCTTGAGAGAGAAATCGAAGTAGCCGAATCGAGTGTTTCGTGGATTATTTAAGAAATTCACCGTTTCAGTTTTCATGATCTACAAGTGTTTTTTTACCTTTGAAATGGCTGGTAGGAAAGCACTGTCCGATTGCCTGCCATCAGTGACTTTGATGGTTTTCCTTTTTTCTTCAATTTATTTTTTTCATGTAGACGTTTTGGCTGATGGTAAGTATTTAATTTTACCTTTTAATGTAAAATCGAATTTATGGAAAGTGTGCTATTAAGTGAATACCATTGATCTAGAATGAGTGAGTTGAGAGCCAAGCTCCATTGGTGTGTGCTGTGTGAGCTTGCAGTGTGTGAATGCGTTTGTACTCTTACATTAAAAAGTTTTTTTGCTTGAAAAATCAAGGCAAAATGATACCTTTTAATAAAAGAACATCATATATTTCAATGTACTTATTGCTAAGATGTACTTGTATAGGTTTGTTGTATATAATTATTAATGCTCATTTGCTGAAAAGAATAACACACCTCTTGAAAATTAAATCATATGGAAAAATCTTCTAATAAATCATCTCTATGAATAGACTGATCAAGACTACTTGAAGTGACCACTAAGAAAAAAATTCAATGGAATTATTATTATGATGTACAATGGATGTGTTGTAACAGCAAAATGAAACAAATTTGGAGATATGTATAAAAGTTGTAAAAAAAAATTAACTAAAACTTGAACAGAAGTTTGAAAAAAAACTTGAGTGGTGAAGACAGGACACATATTTTAAAATAAGTGAATAAAATATGGAGGTATTGAAATATGGGTGAAGTTGAAATAATTTTGGTTTCATCACACTGGGACAAATCATCGCTGAAGTGAATTACTGAAAAGCAGGTGAGTGAATTATGTTATTATTAATATTTAATTACCAATATTATTTTCATTCAATAAAATTACACTAAATTTATTTTACTGGAACTGTTATAAAATAAATTAAAATTTCAAAAGGTCCCATAGACTTAATAAAATCAATATCGACATTGAAAATTTGAATTATTGATTTTTAAAATCGATGTGGTAAATCCATGGACACTTGAAAAAGTACTATCTGAATATACAGTAACTTGCTAAAGCTATGGGCAGCTATCAATCAGTGTTCACTAAATTTAATGCACAGCATAAAAAATTAACGGCAGCTAAACATTCTAAGTAACCCAGGAAGATGTTTTTTCAGATGTAATTTAAAAATTCGGATGCTCATTCAGACTACACCCTCAATTCAAATGGATTAAAAGAGTATATCACCCCCTATTTAAGCTTTGGTTTGATTCTATACAGCATATAAGATAGGAACACTTTCTTGTTCAGTGAGGTGCACAAAAGGATCATAAATACTATTACAAATTATAAAATGATTCCAATGAAGTCATTTCAGTGTACAGCAGAGTAGAATATAATGAGCTATTAGTTGATAACTGTGTACTTTCTAATACTTTTTCATTCACAGGGAAATTCATTGCTAAATATGTAATAAAATTAAGTTGTAAGTGATTTCTTATTCACTTTTGGTATTTAAAAAAAATGATTATTTAAATTCCTTAAATAGTTCATAATAGCACAACTTAAATTGTCATTTTTTTATTTTCCTCTAGACTGGAAATGTCTGTTAACATGATAATTTTATACCTTCCTGTGAGAAATATTAATGTAAAGTGGTATCCCTTGTTTTCAGAAGAATTTATTTAACGCTAATTAAATGTATTAAAAAACAGAAAAAGATACCGAAAGGTTACACCACTAATAACAAGTGCCTGATCTTAATCTTAAAAAAGACCCTGTTAGTTTACAAGCATTTCAGCAGTATTTGTCTCTGAAAAAATACATCTCCTGTCAGGTTGGATTGTCTAACAATTTGTGATGAATAACAGAACTGCAAATTCTCATAGAAATGTTTAGCTCTCTTCTGCCAGTAGTTATGTACAAATTAAGGTATGAAGTTAAACAGACTCTGTGCAGAATTTTATAGGTATCTTCTGGTCCGGCTTGTGGTATTTGTAATGTTTCAAGAAAACCATTTTGTAATTAGTAGAGTACTAAACCATAAAATATTAAAGAAATCAAAAAATACTAAAGGTACTATAAAAAAGCTGCTTGCTGTAAAAAATAAACTTTAATGGAGAAAAGCCATCACCACTTAAATTAAAATTAATGTTCTGTAATAACTATCTGTAAAATTCAGGCCTGACATGCTAAGTGCTATTCAACAAAATGATAATAATAAACTTTGGTTCTTAGAATGCTAAGGGAAGCAAAAGTGGATGAAAACCTAATCCTATTTTAATTAATGGCCTGCTCTTACTTTTGGGAAAAATACATAAATAAAATAAGTTCTTTGCGCCACTGGTATAAATATGATAGAGAAAGCACTATGAATGGTCGTAGTTGATTTTGAATAGATTTACCTATTTAGCGTTTCACTCAAGTTTCAAAATATCTGCTTAATGGTAATGTTTCTAAAGCCCTAATTGGGTTGTGTCCTCGTTTTTATGACAGCATAATGCAGATGGTTATTAGAGTTATCAAGGTATTGAATATTGAAGAAAATTGAGCTTCCCTCTTTCACGGTATGTTCTGGTCATTGGCAATTTGGTAAAATTTTGCCTATTTGTTCATAATTAGGCACATTTTCTTGAAATCTTAGTATTGAATATATAGCAAACGTAGTTGTGCATCTGTATAATACTGCAGACATTTAATAAAACATTTTAATTTCTGAAGTTAAATACGGGATTTTAGGTTAACTGATTGCCTCCAAAAGTTAAGGCTCAGGCCTACCTAACCAGCGTAGACTCGAACCGTCAATCCACATTCCCGGACCTGTTTCCTACCATTCGAACCCATTTTCCGGGTTTCGCACCAAAATTCCTGCTACTCGAACCGTCATTTCTGTAGACTCGCGTAAGTTGCCGGGAACTCGCACAGATTTCCGTGGACTCGGACAATTTCCTACTATTTAGAAATAATACATACGGACTTTCTCTGTTACGGAAACTGCATGATGAATATCCTTTGTATATACCATCAGTTTGACACTGACAGGTCTTGTGCAGAACAATAGTAACAAAAGGGGCATGGCTTTCTCACGGTTTAAAAAATCTTTATGGTGCTGTATATTTATATATGGTTTTCTAAGAATTTTTAAGGGCATATATAAAATTGGGCCAAAACTAGACTTGCTCAAGTCCCTGTGAACTTAAAAAAAAAAAAAAAAAAAAAAAATTAATGTTTCTTTTTTTTATGTCTTTTACATCAGTGATTTTAATTATCTCGAAATTTTTTTATTTTTTTTTACTATCATATATATGTTGAGTGTTAGCCGTCCACAGGGACCTGTAAAGTTCGCACTCTGCGACCGTAGCGCCACCTTACACCATCCTGAATTCCGGAGGGTGACGTCGTCTATATCCGCCATATTGGAATTATCGTTGATCACACGTGTTATATTTTTGTTGCATATCTTTCGTTATAAAATGGA
>JAOXYB010023925.1:1309-16388 GCA_028565635.1 Phoronis ovalis | reverse complement strand
ATCACAAAGACACAAAACCATTTAGTACTGTTCAGAAATGTTATGTTTAGTTGCCAAACACCTCTATTTAGAAATAAGTAAATACAGGTTTGAGATATGATTGTGAATTGTGACAGAGTTATAGTTTGTTTAAGGGTAGTAAGTTGTTTAGCATTTTATGAACAAAACAATTGAAAAATCAATGAGTTTCATTGTCACTATGAGTGTAATAACAGATTTAAATTTCAAGTGGATATCTCATTCCCTTCTCGAGATATCCCACTAACCGTGAATTTGACGCACTTGACATGGATGCCAGTCGGCCATATTGGTTTCAAATGACCCCAAAATCCAAAGGTTTCATTGTCACTATGAATGTTATATAATATTTAAATTTCAAATGGATAACACATTCCATTCTTGAAATATCCCACTAATAGTGAATTTGACCAGATTGATGTGGACGCTGAGATATCTCGATAACAGTGAATCTGACGCAGCGGTTGCAGGGTAAATCCAAAGTACCTCCAGCCTACTGCTGGGGGTACAATAAAGCAGTTCTATTAAAGGGACCTGAAAATATAATTAACGCGTTTGGGAGGTGCACAAAGTTCCAACTTGACAGCACAGGAAAATTTTGCCTTATTTGCTAGTTGTAATTAATAATTAAAACAACATGGGAGCTGACATGGGACAAATTTCTTTGTAGCAATTTTAACTGAAAGTAGCTCTAATGACAAACAACATTTTACTGAAATCCATGGCACTGGACAAAATCATACTATTCACGTACCGTCATTTCATTTTTCTCATTTTGTTGCCCTGCGGGAGAATCATTAGCTTGCAGAGAAGTTATTCCCATTGCTGCATTAAAGGGGCTTGGTGTAGAGGGTGCTGGACTCGATGATGTCATCTTGTCATCCTCTCTTTGGGTTGTTATCAAATAGCTAACATCCCTCGTGAAAAACTTCTCAATGGTCTGTTAAGATAGTTAACACAAAATAATGCCAATATTTCGTTGAAAGTAAAAAAAACCCGCAGAATATTGCTCAGGTGAAAACCAACCAAAATTTTCTGTGAAATGTTGCAGTAGGATTTTTCTCAAAATACTAAAATGATCAATAACCAACTTATAGGATTCAGCTAGGCAAATTATGTTATTTTGAATTATATTTCAAATTTTTGTTTGTTTCCTAATTTTAGTTATAACTGAAGGTTAAAGAAACAGAGAGGACTGAATTTTCAACATAATTGCAGACATTTTCACCAGCTGATAAAATTACTAGCAGCCAACTTTTATTTAGAAACAAAATATATCACATAAACTCTTATCTGTTCGGCAATCCTTTCTATACAATTTTATCTCACCATTAATTTCATTTATTTCCATTTCGTAACAATTACGTTACCCCAATTTTTTCAAAATGTTCACAGAAAGTAATGTCAAAACATACATTTGTTTAAAAACTAGCATTTTTTTCAGAAGAACAATATAGATTCAATATTTCAAATATACTGGCATTTTTAAGACACTATAAACACCCTCTTTAGTTTCCATGAAGTAGCTTTATTTACACTATTAAGCAATTAACATTTGTGTTTCTCTAGTAAGTTTGAGGATCTAAGCCTTTAAAAACTGATAATAGCTCAACCAGTAAAAATTGAATTTAATCAAATGTGCTTGAACTAGTAGTGGTTATATATGGAAGACTGTAGTAGAACAACTATTAGGCATAGTGCTTAAATGAACATTGAAGGACCCCACAGATGAGACCAATCAAAGTAAAAAAAAGGCTTAAGTCCTAGATTAGGAATTCATATTTCAGAACAACTCTGTAGGTAACTAAAAGTCATGAAAGTATCTTTGTTAGGATTATTTCTAATCTCCAAGGTTGCTAAATAACTCCCCTAATTATTGCAAGTCTAACAGGAATTTCAAAATGCATGGAGATATATTTCTTTTAATACAATGTGATAATGGCTTTATCAAATTGCTAAAAATCTATGATACTTGTATTGCAGTGTCACACTATATGTCAATATAAATGTCACTTCAAGGTCGTGCGGAATTAATACAGCTTTACAAACATCGACATTTCCGTGAAACGTTGTTAGCGCATCACCAAAAATCCAAGATTCTATTTATGGATTTTGTACAATGCTGATGTTGTTGATTAGAAGTTTAAAACTAGACCTAACAATAGCACACTATACTGAAGTAAAGCTATTACCGCTCCTAATCTCTGAAGATCCTTCTCCATCGTAGCTAGCCCAAGCTTTCCCTTGGCGTCAATATAAACCCTCTTTCCTCGCAGTGGTTTCTGGGTAACATTCTTATCACCTTTACTACCTACAATAATTATATAAATTTATGTACAAAGGATTTATTGCAAACTGCACTCTCATAATGATATTCATAGTCATTAGAGAGCACAATGACTGGAGGCTGAAATAGGACTTGTTCGACAGTAGCCCCGGAAAAACTCCTTCCTTGGCGAGACATTTGTCATTTTGTTTTGCATTCTTGAAGATGCCTGCGAGGCAACAATATTTAAGCCTGTGCTAAATAGTAACCCCAGAATACTAGCCCTTCCTTACTAGAATTATCATACTTTTTCCACCCGTTTCGCTCTAGTGCCTATGAACAAAATTGTGAGGAGCAAAACTGAGACTGATCTATTTCGTTTTGATTTGTTCAATGTCTTTCTTAACTTAATTTTGTATGGATACATGAGTTTTTACATGACTAGTATGTTGGTCTATGGTTGTCGCCCCTAATACGTGTAAAACTCCTCAAGAATGATATTCTTCCAGACAGAGCTGCTGTGATGCACATGTTAGTTATCCAATAGGCAATGTACAGACTGGTGTCAATAGACAAATACTTATCGGTCATTATCACTTTGTAGCAATGTTCAAGTGCATATTTACTACATTGGGTACGAGCTTACCTTTCTTAGCAAGGTTACTAGCACCAGGCTTCATAGCTTTTCGTTTTGTTAACACCTTGGAAGCTTAGTTACTGTTAGCTATCACTAAGTATTATAACGTTTTGATTGGGTTTTCGTCAACGAATCTGAACAATGTACCGCGAAAGCTACATTTTAAAAATCATGTTAAATATCTGCTATTTAGTTCTTTTGTTGAATTCCATTTATGCTTTTAAGAATGAAAATTCTAGTGGCCCAATATTTCCATAAAATGCTGCTTCTAAGACATAAAATTAGGTAAAATTGTAAAATTAAAACCCTGAAACCAAAATAGGTCAGACAATGTTGTGCTTTCCCGCCAAAGAGTAAAGGGTAAGGCGGGATATGGTTGGATTATATTCAGGTTAAGAAGGTTTTTTGAAAATAAGTTATAATTTTATCACTTTGTATCAATGAAGGTATTACACAAAACGGAACTTGAAACTAAATGGTCACAGTAAAGCAGCAAAATAATCGAAGAATTGATGAAAATCTTAGGTTACATTCGTAAGTTTATTATCATTAGGTAACATCCGGCTTTCTCGCAGTTTCCCGCTAATAAACGTGATTTCCGCCAAATTTACTTCCGTCTGTTGGAGATGTTTCGAAAGTTATTTACACTTAGATAAAAATCACCATGTGAGTTAGGATACACTCTATGTTTTATCGCATAGGATTTATTTTCTACAACCGACGATTTAGTACTTCACGAAAAGACTAAATTTACCCATTAAAACGTTTGGGTTGAGACATGGGCGCTTCTGAAAGTTCAGCGTCTGATAGCTACCACAATTCTGATTTTCGACATACAAATATGCCAATTAGACTTCCTATGCCAGACTCGGCCGAGGAGTTGGAGAGAAGGTTTACTAAAGTACTGGTATGTAAACAATATACATATTCTTAAATGGTAAACAGTAACTCTATGAGGAGGATACATGACTATATTTTAAATGTTTTGTTCAGTTGATAGTTGATCGTTTTTAATAGTTGCCTTAATAATACTACAAATTAGGACAAGTTCAATCCAACTCTGTGATGTACAGACAGCTGCTATTGGAGTACATATTCTGATCCAAGTAATTAACCCCTCGATCCGTAACTAGACTTTAGCTGCTGTAAATTTTGACACTGACATTGAACGGTTCAAATTGTCACCGTTCTTTTTTGTTTCATGTTTTGCTGTACTATATCATTAAAGAATTATCTTCTTTCTCTTGTTAAAAGAACTAACATATGTCTTGTGAATTTTTAATGACTTTTCTACCATGAAGTATTGTCTCAACCTGTATTTGAA
Source organism: Phoronis ovalis (assembly GCA_028565635.1). Classification (NCBI taxonomy): domain Eukaryota; kingdom Metazoa; phylum Phoronida; family Phoronidae; genus Phoronis; species Phoronis ovalis. Next base: position 12,143 of record JAOXYB010023925.1, on the reverse strand, counting down.
ATTTGTGACTGATTTAATACGTTAAATTTGTATGACCACACCCCCCTGGGATTTAAATCTTCTCATGGATGAAATGACGAGAAATTTATTTATATGCATTCATTTTATTTTGATGTGTAAATTCAAGAAAATGCTTTTAAAGAAATGTATTTTCAGCTGATGTGAAGTTCAACAGTGAGCTCTTTAATTAATAATATTAGAATACAGTGAATTTAAAATCTGAAAATTTATTTTGCTGAGTAGGTGTTTTGAATTTTAGTAAAATGTGGAGTCCAAAATGTGTCACTAATTGATTCAACAAACTAGGTCACCGAATTGATAAAATTAATCTTGTTGTTTCATGTTACTGATATGCATGTAATAGTTACCACAAATATACAAGTCCAGTTTCATTATCAAAAATATTTTGTAGGCGTATTTGATGTTATACTATGAATATCATTAAGGACTTTATTACAATGTATGGCATGACTTCCTATGTGTTATAGCTACCAAGCGTGAATCATGGGGTCATCTCCTGTTCCCTTATTGTGACCTTAGATGCATTGTAATGCCAATGGCCATACAAAAAGACTGATTACCCTAGATAAAAAATAGTTGAATTTATTTTGGATATGAAGTTGTTCCAATTTATAAATTCTAACATGCCCTGATCCAGGGTTATTCAGAGTCCGGGTTAGTAGGTTTTGGCTCATTAAATGGAATATTTTTTTGGATTTCTGAGGGAAAATACCATAATTATATGCTATACGGATGGAAGGCTTTAAGAATTTCCAGTATTAATAATAAATTTAATAAAAGTGTATAGCATGTTATTGAAATGGCATAAAAATTAAGAAGAACATTTTTATTATAAATACAAAGTTAAACTTAAATAGTTAAGTAGTAGTGGTCTTTCTATGGAGCACTGAATCCTTTTGAATATATATGATTACAGTATTTATGCTGTAAGCAATATGGTAGTAACAGCTGATGAGATGTGCTGTTAATCACTGTGGTCATACACACTTGTGAACTCTAGAAGCCTATCAGGAATGTCACACCCACCTGACAAATATCAAAAACATTAAGTTTATGATATACATGTATGCTGATCAGTAAATTGGTCCAAGATTGATTATACTTTTTCTAACCACCAAATTAGCATTTTTCCACATATAACAAAGTGTTTAAGTTACTTGCCCAAATGTGTTAAAATTAATTGGACTAGTATTAATCAAAGTAATTGTTTCTGTGAATGGACTATAGAAGAGGTCAGTATGCTAAATTTATTATTGTTGGAAGGTAATTTAAGATGTTGTCCTTTTACTATTCACTATTAAACCTGCTGCTACTATAGTAGTGAAAGTTAAGAAAATAAAGACAGAGGAACTATGGAGAACATTGCCATCCCAAATATGGTTGATGTGTTATATCTGAATGTACTAAATGAAATGAGAAAATATGTGATAGTGGACAAAACACAATTAGGGGAAGCAGGTTTTGCAAGTCTGTGTCATCCAGTCAACCTCATGAACCTGATATAATAAATTCTCCATAAATGCTACATGTATTGTCTCAGTCTGTACACCAAGTATAATAAATAAACTTGTGTGTTCTATCCTGGTGCCATTAAAGTGTTATTTTGAAATCAGGTATTCCAGTCTCAAAATATAAAGGTGGTGTTGCATTTTCTTAACTGCTGATTATATAAAATAAGTAAAACCAGCCTACTATATGTATTAATAGTAATTAGTTATGGAGTGACTATGCTAGCCTATAGTACTGAATTAAATATAGAATAAAACCTTAAATGTGAGATGTTGTACTTATGCTTAACTCAGATATTTTGTTTGATTAAAAATTAATTTGATTCAATTACCTGTAAAATGATACTGACATTTTTGTCTCTCTGGGGTATCTAATGAGTTCCCAATAATTCATTATCAGGGCATGTATCAGTACAGTAGACATCATTTCATGTAAATACAAATATTTAATAAAAGATTTAATACAGCTCTTAAGAATCAGATTCACATGTTTGAGAGAGTGAAAATGTTTTTATTAATTTTGTGTAACAGATGGTGGTTTACACTATAGATACAAAATAGATATACATGTAGCCTTTTATAAAATAATAAAAGTTATGATACCAGAATCATATGGAAGAGCATTTTTACTTTAATTTTACCGGAAAATGATGGTAATCTTCATATATATATATATATAAATTAACATTGTTTTGCAGTACAGCAGCATTACCTCCAGGGGGGGGGGCAGCAGTATGAAAGTTGGTACCCATGCTCCAACATGGCTTTTTGAAAAGCCTCTTATGGAGTGACCCTTCACCTCCAAAATTACTGAAAGAAATAACACCCTTAGGCTTAAGAGAGTGACTAAATTGGAAAAATGACTAGTTGTGATGACCTAACAAAGTGAAAGTTTCAGGGACAACCCAAAGATTGTGTCATACATGTACCTCTAAAAAACACTGTTTCATGATTTTGGGTAAAAAAAAACATACCCAAACATGCATTAAACTCCCATGGCTAAAAAATATACCCTTTTGTTGAAACATGTGTATATATACCCACTTTCATATAGTGTGCCTCTCCCAGACATTACCTAATGGGGAGACTACTAACAGATTACTGGAGTTTTGTTAAGTATAATTATTAATGTGATTTATGTCCAAATACCACTAGTGGGTAATTACATCTCAGAATAAAATTTATTCTGTTCATATGACCCAGAACATTATTGGCCTGCTGTGTTAAGAGTGACCAGTACAGGCATCTTAAGCTACATATTCAGAGCTTTTATGTGCTATAAAAAAAATTAGACATATTGTCTCATGTAACAAAGTTGTGGTACTGAAATATCTTCTGAGAATCACATGTAATCTTTAGTTTAATTTTCAGTTACTATTTTTATTATGTGCAAATTAAAAAAAGAGAATTTAAGTCTTGTTTTTATATTTTCTATCCATATCATAACTGTGGCAGATAACTGTAAGCCTGTACTTACTTGCATGTATATTAGAAGAATCTATTTGGGTTTTAGCAATAAAACTGTAGATGCTAAAAAATTCTATACATGCATGTAATATCATGTTACACATTTGCAAAACACTTTGTACATATACCAGTTTATTGATCTTGTAACATCATTAATTTGTTTTCATACACAAAAATGTTACAAATTAGGAATCTTTTTATGCATCTTTTACTGCAGATATTAACTACAAACATGTACCAGTATATATGCAAAATATAAATAGTTCATACACCGTTTGTGCACTAGATCAATATGTACATGTCCTGAACTGAACAACTATATATATTTTTTGTGGAGATAGCTTGGATGACCATTTGGGAGACTACCATATACTTAAAATGCATGGTTTATTGATATGTTGGAAAGTAAGCAAATAAAGTTATAAATATATTAGAAACAGCAAATATAAAATTACAATGCAAATTTGTTCAGTAAACTCATTCCTTCCCGTTGATTTGTTAAAATTTTCTACTACAGGAAATAATTTTCTATCTAAAGGACAGACAACTTTAAGAGGATCGATGCACACAATTGGAATTGACTTCTTAACCAGCAATTCAAAAATTTTCTGAATTTTGTCCAGTATGGCACTGCTTTATATCGTAGGCCTTCCCATTTGTGTAAAGTGTTTGCCATTTGCGTTACTGATTACAGATAAACCATGAAGTTTGATGGCCATACTCATGAAGTCATTTCTTATTATTAATGTCTTCAGAAATTGTTTGGATGATACTCATCATAATGGCATTTTTAGGAAACCATAACAGCTAAAAATCAGCATGAAATATATTTTAATAATGCACACATAATCATTTTAAACAGCAAAACATGAATTGCCCGCAATATATATTCTTGAACTGGTATTTTATGTATTTCCTGTAACAGTAAATTACATTTTTTTAAAACTTAAATTACTGTTCAGGTTAAAAGGACAGATGAACTCCAACACAAGATACAGACCTGTATAAATCCTCCTAGTATTTTTTTATTGTTTTGTAATTATTTTTTGATATGAATATGTAACCAAGCGTGAATGATGTTGTCATGTAATGACATCATCGGATTAAGAATTTCTTTGTTGTTTTTCTAGCATGTAATTGTATACTCATTATTTCGTGTAAGTTATGCAAAGTATAAATATTGGCACTTATTGAAGTCTGATCTGAAATCTATCTAAATAAAAGGAATATTAACAAATCAATTTTTTTGTAGTCATACATGTATCTCATGTTGCCTATTTCGCTAAAAAAAAATTGAAAAACTACTATTGATTTTTCTGTCATTTTCCTTAAAATTAAGTATTTTGAATATGATTTATAATAGTACCACATTTAATTCCACTTGAAGCCCTCTGTTGGTTGAATAATTGTCTAATGATTGTATGACTGAAACAGACAGACTTTACTTCAGATATCAGTAACAAATTACTTCCATAAAAATGCCAGAGAAAAATGTGTTAGTGTACTACTTTTTGAGTAGGGTGTATCACATCCTGGCCTGCTTAATGTGTTACAGATTGAAGTTTGATCAGTTATCAGCTACTAGACCTAGCAAAAGACCTCACAAAAGACCAAACAAATATTGTACATAACTTCTTTAAAGGTTCACTTCCATATTTGATAATTTTTACATTATTTTGCATAAAGGAAAGGACAGTTACTTTTTTAGTAAGATGTTGATTATTACTGGGTATCATATTCTCTTTTTTATAAATACATCGTGTATAAAATTGAATGTTGTTTTTATTTTTTATCAATTTTTAAGGAATTCTTACCATAGGGGGTGAATTATATGGCTACAGCCGCTACACTAAAATGCTGGCCATCGTTTTTGTCTCTGACCCTCTGATTTGTGAAAGTTGTATGATATCATGGCCATTAATGCTCCTGAACAGATCTACATGCACTGTTTATGTTAGGGATTACCTGTTTTTCATAATAACAATACCCCTCTTTTCAAAACATTACATTATGAGTCATGCATTTTATCCCAGGTCAGAGAGAAGGTATAATATGTCTGGTATTAAAACAAGTTGACTGATCTCCCCTCCCTTTTGGATAAAAACATAACTTAATTTTGTTTTTAGAGCTACTTCAGTCATGTTATTTATCTAAAACATATTATTAAAAAATATGGAATAAACTAAAAAGAAATATTAGAATTTTTTTATTCTGCAAATTCAGTACCAGTAAAACTGTATATAAATAAAATGAGTATTGGCATGACTGATAATCAGACATACAGTCACCCTCATTCAGCGGATGTCACATCACCCTGCCGACTTTGATGTTTTAGAGGCTTAAATTCATAATTTGTGTAAAATCCTCCGGAAATACATTAAATATTACAAAAATATATGGGGATATGTTCTCGTATCTTCTAGCAGGCACTTGGTCTTTTGGTGGCATATCTATATGTAACTCGCATGCAGTATGAAACATTATACATAAACATTACAGGTATTACTGTACATGTATACAATGGTGTAATGCAAAAACAATATTCTGGAGAGTTTAGAAGCATAGATTAGATATAGGCAACAAGTGGGAAATTATACATCATGCATTAGGCAATGATTAGGGAATCTAATACTTATAAGTGATACTGGGTTGGATCAGCAGATTATAGTAATTATACTGGTTATATTGGTCCCATATGAATTTGCATTTATAAATATATGTTACTGTTATAAAATTATATGTGCTGTAGGAGTAATGTTAATTATAGTGGTAAAATAAAGAAATGTGGGTTATAACTATAATCATTAATGGCACTAAACGCTGTGCAAATAATACAATTCTGAAATGTTATTCCGTGAACTTTGGGTATAAATGTTAAGTTTCAAATTCTTTGTTTAAAAACAACTTTTTAGCATTCTGTTGGGGTGTGCCTAAGTTCATAATCAATCCACCTTCTGACATCAGTTTATTAAGTTTGCAACCTTATGAGTTTTATGACAATAAATTGGTTGATAGATTTATTAACTTATACAGATAAAGTTTAGTTTAAACAAAATGTTAAAGAGTGACAGAGATTAAATTAATTTGTATTATTTCCTTTCATTATCATTCAATTTTATTGAAATTTCCTTTTTGCCCAACCACACAATAGTCGGAAGATTATTTTATTTCTGTTTCTTGTATTCTGTAGCATTCTATGGACCTTCCTCCTGATAAAGCAAAAGTTTTGAAAAGTTATGACGATGAGAAGAAATGGGATCTTGTCTGTGACCAAGAAAGAGTCCATGCCAAAGATCCTCCGAGTTTTTATTTAGATAAATTACGCACATATCTTGACCCATCGGCCAGTAGAGCAAAGGTAAGTTAACAAGACTGAACTATAATACATTGTCAAAACAACTCTTGGTACTCTGTACCCCCAGTTCCAACTATGAGTTTGCTAATAATGCATCACACACTGAATTTGTGTAATAGCAAGCATGGATAAGAATTTGCAGATATGGTCACACCAGCTTCTTAATTGAGCGTGGTGTAGATGCTTGTGACATCATAGTCAGTCATACTTTTAAGGTTTAAAAACTCTGTTATTTTCACGGTGGATTGTTCTCATTGTTTTTTCCAAAGAACTGTTCATATGAGGTCAGTTATACCAATCATCATATCCTTTATACCTGGTAACTAGTCTTAAGTTAAGGTCTGTTTTTGTTTTTTTGTTAAAATGTGTTGCTTATATATTTAATTTTCTTAACTCATGTAGTAGTTAAATACTGCAAAAATTGATTTTTTTTGTAATTTCATTATTTCAATATGCAACAAGGGTTACATATCTGATAGTGAACAATTTTTACCAATTTTTAGATTTTTTGTTAATTTAAAATATGTATATTCTGTGTGGAGACTACTTGGTAAAATATTTTATTATCTTTAAATTTTAGAAACGCAAAGCGCTTGGAGATTTAACATCTACCCAAGTTATTCGCGATTTAGAAATTTCTCTTCGAACCAATCACATAGAATGGGTGAGAGAATTCCTCAATGAGGACAACAGAGGCTTGGATGTGTTGATCGATTATCTGTCATATACTCAAGTTGTCATGAGGTGCGATATTACTATGCCCATCTCACATAGTGAAATGGATTTATAGTTGTCCTGTATGTGTCATCAGTGTCGTCACTGTTGTCATTATCGTTGGTCATAACGCTTTCTTTGTCTCATGAAAACAGCTTCAGTTTTTGTTGCAATCAGGTTCATATTTGGTACAGAGCAAATACTAGTCAAAGTTCAGGTCAGGTGTAATTCTGACCCAGATTACTTCCAATATGACCGAATGGCAGCCATGTTTGTTCCCGAAAGGGCACATCAGGTTGCGCCACTTGCAAGAAAGACGAAGCGATGACTGGGGCAATGTATGTATGTATGTATGTATGTTTGTAACACTTAAGGGAACTACTACAAAAATTGCACTGCCCAGCTATAAATCAGTGCAGCAACCATATACGAGCTGCAATGTGATGTAATCCTAGGGATATGATGGGCATCTGACATGACAAATGGTCTTGTTCCTGTACCTTTTTATAAAACTATAAAGCCATGTTTTAACAATTTAAATGTCTCAGTTTTACCCTTGTAGTTTTTGCAATTGGGATCTTGAACAGTATTTTAGTGGATAATAATTGGTTACTTATCAGATTTTTTACACAATTTTAGAAATAATTGCTAGTTGTACTTGTCTTGTATGTCATAATTGGTGTTTAACTGAATCCAGTATTGTCTTCTTTCTTGCTAATACACTGTGCAAGAATAATTTCCCATTTTCTTCACAGAGAGAGAGATAACTCCAACAGTGACCGGGCAGCCACATTGGATATTTCATTTACTCCAGGCTCACCAGGAGGAGCAAGTATCAGGAGTATTCGAGGCATACGCAGGGTAGCTTCCAGTCCAGCGAGATATCAACGTATGTCAAAATCAAATGCAAAGTTAAAAATGGGTGATGCTAAGGATGACGTCCATATTTGTATTATGTGCCTTCGAGCTATCATGAACCATCAGGTAATGTTCATGAATATTCATTCTGTTCCGAGTCAAGTTCAAGCTTGATTAGATTAAGTGATAGAGTATGGAGCAAATATGTTAATCATACAATTTTTATCCCCACTACATGTCGCTAAGTCTGATAATATGATGTTGGAAAGCTAAAATTTTGTTTGATGTTTTTTTTTATCTAAGTGAAGGATTTAGCATTGTGGAGTCCAATTCTGCTAGAATCCACAATCATAAACTGGTTGCCCACTTTGAAATTATTATCTCTGATTTTCAATAAAGTTTTGCATTCACGTACAAATTCAGTAATGTTTAAATCAAAACACTGCATACTATACAACAAGCATATTCTGATTTTCTTTGACACTCATAACTAAGAACTGATTACAGTAAGCTTATCTACCAAGCTTTGGTTTGTTACTTTGTAATTTCTCTTGTAGTATGGCTTCAACCTAGTGACAGCTCATCCCCAGGCCATTAACTGCATCGCTCTCAGCTTAAATCACAGAAGACAGAGGTATAATAATAAGAAATAGAGGAACTAGTCCCTCCGAACGTTTAATTGATTGTCTTGTAAAAGTTGTGTACAGAATAGTTACAAGGTAGCGAATATTGTTTGTCACAATTTGTTGATGCTTTATATTTTAAGTTAAATTTTAGCTAAGTAAATATTTTGCAAAAAAAATTGAGACTAGATAATATTTGCTGCTACCTGACTTGCTAGTACACTTTCTGAATATTCTATTATTTGTTTTGCTTTGCAGGACTAAAGCCTTAGTGTTAGAGTTATTAGCAGCCGTGTGTCTGGTGAGCGGTGGACACGAGTTAATTCTGGTTGCGTTTGATAATTTTAAGGAAGTTTGTTTGGAAGGGCATCGCTTTGAAACCTTACTGGATTATTTTAAGAATTATGAGGACTTTCATGTGGATTTTATGGTTTGTACTATTTATGTATATTCATGATCCATGAATATTCCAGATCTTCTACTTTGGGAATAGTTGCATTTTGACAAAATGTTGCCTCATAAAGATGACAAAATAACATCTTGAAACGCTCAGGTATCCCTTATAATTTATCATAATACAGCTCAGTCGTTGACTAAAAATTGTCTTTTGCATGCTTTTGAAACACTGATAAAGTGTTAGCACTGGCAGTGTTACATACAAACTGACTGTATATGTTTGACCACCAGATGGCGATGAAAGTTGCATTTTTAGCCTAAACTGTGCAAGTGCATTACTTGGTGGTACATATTTGTATTTTCTGTTATAGGTGGCATGTATGCAGTTCCTTAACATTGTCGTTCATTCTGTGGAAAATATGAATTTCCGAGTTCACTTACAATATGAATTAACGGCCATAGGTATCGATGAATATTTAGTGGTAGGTACTGCTTTAAAAAGGAATGGCTGTATCATGTTTGTGAAATGTAGATATTTTTTTGATGTGTAGAAAGATATATATTTTGCAGTGTTCAAATTATGTAGGCTCTTATTCATTTGATAAATACAAAAAATGTGAAAGCAGTGTGTTGGCTGGTTTTCAAGTCGTCGAACAAACCAGGTTCAACAATCAACATTTTTGTTTTGTTTGAAAAGTTGTCATATTATTTTCGTTTCTTTGTGAGTGAAAACGCAAGTTTGACTTACAAAACTTGTATAATTTTTGAAGAAATTAAAAAGAACTGAGAGTGATCGCCTCCGTGTGCAAGTGCTTGCATATATTGATAACAGGATTGATGTTGCCACATTAATGGACGACTCAGAAGCCAAACACACAGCACTGGAGCAGGTACAGGATCTGGAAGAAGCCCTGTCTCATGTAAGTCTACGACAATATATTGTTTTCTTTAATGTGATGCATTACTTATATATTTGTCTGCTACATCCCAGCTAGATTTACTGTCTAAGTGAAATCTTGTTTGTTTCTAAATGTGTATGCATGTGACAGTGTTTAGATACACTCTAAAATCACTTTTAGATAGTATTTTTGAGGTACAATTCTATATGCGGGTGATTCCTAATCAGTAGTGGTTTTAGGGAGGTGTCCATGGGGTTTGATCGACACTGCTCAAGTAACTAGAAACTACTAAATTTAATAGTAAAAATTGAATGGCTAACATTAAAATTGGCAATGTACACTGCAGTTTCATAAAAATCTACAAATTAACTTAATGTGATAAAATGTTATAGTGGACATGCCTGGTACTACATTAGCATCCCAGTAAAGCATAAGCCTAAATGGGGATATCTGTTTGACAAATTTGGTTTATGTTTTATAGACTAATGACAGACTGCTGGAATTGGAAGAAGAGTCAATGGCAAAAACAGGTATATATTCAGTGTAAAGGTTATGTTGTGCTTCCCACAAGTATAACTAATCAAGGAATAAGTACCAACTTCTCAGGGGGCTGTATGGATACAATTAGTTTCTGAAAATTTAAACTAATAATCAATCTGGTAGAAAATTTAGTGAGAATATTTGCTAATGTTGACCTTGTTTTATGTAATGTGCTCTTCAGAAAAATTGCATGGCATTGTTGCAAAGCGTTTGCTCTCCATTTTGTAACTGGTTGATATTTTAATATTAAATGGTTACGGTAATTTCAATTACAGCAGGTAGTGAGATATGAATTCAGTGTCTCAACAGCTCTCCAATTATTAGTGTAATGGCATAAACTGTAATACCTTCATGATGGCTAGATATATATATATATATATCTGTCATCTTTGAAAAATGATAAAACTGTGTATTGTACACTTCTCCCACAATACTTTGCTCATATGACCAGTT
>JAOXYB010023892.1:0-16398 GCA_028565635.1 Phoronis ovalis | reverse complement strand
TTTTATTTAACATACAAAAATAACACTTTAGCTAGATGAAACAAGTACCGTCTTCTCTTAAATGTTGTATAAACGGTTTCAATAAACAGTAACTGAAGTCCATGAGAAAGCCACAAGAAAAACAGCTGCAGAACCTGGTGACAACAACAAATTTCTCGACTAGATGGCGCTTTTTTTACTAAAACAGTAGATGACGGACGTGTCCGGTACGTTTTATAGGATTGGAAAAACACTTTTTAGATTATATTTTAAAAAATGGCATCCCAATTTCGAACATAGCTGACTTGTTGTGAAATCTATGGATTAGCTAAATCCATCTGACAAATTTTTATTCTTGCCATCATGCCTTTTCTTGCAATTTACATTTAGGGTTTCTCAGAATAAAATAATTATACTATTCCTAGGTATTAACACTATTTCATAGCTAACCCGTTTAAATACTGCTTCATACGTACATTAAATGCTGCCAATTGGGAAGACACAACGTATGCATGACGACGATGCTTATGATTTAAAAGTGACGCAATTACATGAAAAAAAAAATCATTTGCATGAAATACATGTATAATTTAACAGTAAAGTCTTACATGTAAATAAACCAATTTATACCAGTCTCGTGATAGAATAAATGGTCTAATTATTAAGCAACATGAATAACATTATAAAATTATACAGTGTATATTCGCTACATTAGAAAGCTACCACTCAGGTTACCACAAAATGCAGATCCGCTATAATTCTATTACACGCGTGTTTCCATGTTATTTTAAACATGAGCGTTATGACAAGCAAGATCCCATCTTTACATCCAAGGTGCGCTTCAGAAAGCATGTTAGCTTGTGTTGTAAAACCGCCACTACTTCCAAAATTGATTTTAGATAACGTATTATTGTTTTTAGCCACATCACAAGCAGGTTCTATTGTTGTTTCTTACACTTAAAATGACAAATATTTGATATCTATTTTCTATGTAACATTTGGCCGCTTTTTTTAAAGGGCACAGTAGCGACCAAAGTGTGCCCCACCTGAACCGTCATCGTTATCATAATGTTACTGTTTTGAAAGAGACAAGTACGTAATTACGGTTGCTTGACTAATATTTTGGTTTTGTAGTTATATAAATTTAATATGACTTGCAACTCATAGTCTGTAAAACCATTTTTAGTTAGTAAATTTCAAGATCAAATTGTTAGTTTTGAGCTTATGCGATAGCTAGCTTGTTAAATAAATACAAGTTGATAATTTACTATATTCAATTTGTGACTTGTTTTTCTTTGTAAACTTGTCTATTGTAAGTATGTCAGAATTGAATGTTCCTAAAATATACGTGCAAACACTGTGATAATTCCACTAAAAATAACACAGTTCTGTTCTGGGTGATTTTTCACATTCATTATTACCTGTAGTATTCTTTATTAGGGATTTTCACAATTTCTGTAATATGTTAGCTTAGTTCAATCTCTGTTTGCATCATCTTGTATTTACATTACAGGCAGCTATGAAAAGGCAAGGTCTAAGTGCCGTAAAGGTGAAAAGGAAATAACAGAACTTGATTCAGAGAGATGCAGAGAGCCAAGCTAGAAGAAAGTATATGGTTTTTATCTCTTCAGTAGATACGGCCATTAATCTATTTTGTTAGGAATACATATTACTGTTGAAATCTTGAAGAGTGCTAAATCATTGTGCTGCACAGTTCACCATTAATAAACCAACATGCTATACAGTTTGTTCTGCAGTGGGTTAATTTTTTTACTGCACTTAGAGAGAGGGATGTCTTGAAAATTGGCTTGATTCTTCACCAAACAATGGTGTTTGTTATTCATTTAGTTCAGCTTAAACTTGCTTTTCCACACCGTTACCTGAGGACTTTGGGTAGAATGGGCATCAGTTTTGTTTGCATAATTTTTCAGTCATGTTCATATTTTATTTTACTATTTGTTTAGACGAAAGCCCAGCAGGTTTGTTGAAGAAAGTTCTGAAGAACAAAAAAATAATCATTGGTAAGAGCTTATACCTTCACAAGGCATAATTTTATCTGAAATTTGTGGCAAAAGGCTAATGATTATTTTTTGATTACATTATTTTATTGCATACAACTGAAACGTTAGATTGATTAAAAATCTATTTATAATTACTTTTTTCTAAATGTACTAGTTATCAGATGTTCAAGCAGATGCAATGGTTTCGAGCATCGCAAATTCGTTAGCATGCTATTTCATTGTTGTTTGCAGTAATATATCTGGGGATTCTAAAAGAAAGAAACAACTAGAATTAGCCCTATCTTGCAGTTACACGCCAGATAGACAATCTCCGCTGCCTACACTGCTACCTTTGCGAAAGCATAATAGGTATGACATTTACATAATATCTTGTATTTTATCTCTGTGTACATTTATTTTCATCCCTCTTATTGCCTGAAACTTTTCCTCAATACTGGTTTGCAACAGTGCGACAGTTCACCCTTTTGTACATATTTGGGCCACTTGATATAATACCTACTGGATCAGAATTATAAAATTACGTTCTGTTGCATTAAGAAAAGAATTAGTGAAATCAAGATAACTGGTAGTGATTATTCTGCACATCGTGTGCATTTCTGATTTTGTTTTCTCTGAACTGAAGTTTGAAGAACAATAAGTCCTATTTAGCAAATGCCCTCAAACACACTTACATCCTCTTGTTCTGAGGAGTTGCATAGCATATCGTTATTGCTCTTGTCAGTTTTAGAAGTTTGCCGCCCGTAATGGACACTCCAACACCCGATGCTGATAATTCCACAAGTAGCCTCAGTATTTAAACACCAGAGGCAGACAATTCGGCACAAAGCCAAGAACTGTTTAACGCTAAAAAAGGTAAATAAGTTAGATCTAAAATGATAGATACTGTTTACTGATATCAATACCTTCACAAGTGTGCAGAACAGTATGCTATTTCAGAAACTCTTCATCCCCAAAACATGCGCAAGAATGTTTTTAACCCTGTCAATTTTGATTGAAGTCATGTTGGCGAAGCAGGGTGACCAAGACAAACACATTGTCTGCGGACCATTAATTGGCTACCTACTGAAATTGTGTTTAACCTTCCACTGCAGAGATGAAATGCTCTTTGAACATTTGAACGCCATAAAATGCCAGGTTCAGCCAAATTCTCTGCTCCTAAAGAATCTGCTAAAGAAAATACCAGCTCTGTCAAATTTGAAAGAGGCAGATGTGTCATGCTTCAACTTGCCATTGTCTACTGAGGCAGACATTGAAAATGCAGAAGACAACCTAAACGATAAGAATTAACAGTCTTCTCTGGTATGTAAATTTTATTAGAAACCTAACATAAAATTGCTTTTACAAGTAATCTAAATGTAATCTGATATTATATTCTATTGTATTGTGGGGGCAGTTATATTGATATGTCCTCTCTCATAACAGTCTGGTTTAAAGTGGCTGAAACTGAGGAATTTGTGAAAAAATGGCTGAACATGCAAGTGACCGTGATGGTGGGAGAAAGAAGATATTATATAAGAGAAAGAGTTAGCTCAATATGTTTTAGTTAATGTTAATATCAACACACTTTTAAATGCTCTTTGCTCATAAAACTTAATGCAATTTTTTACATTCATGCATTATTTCTTTGAATTGTTTGGTCTGTTCAATTCTCTAAATCATGGAGTCAATTGATGATTTCTTTTTAAGTACTTTGAACATTTCTCATTCATCTTAGGTATGAAAAATAGTGATACCCAAATATAACTTGATATTTATTGGTGAAATCTGATAAATTCCTTATATATTTTTCAGTGAAGAAGGTTGCCGAGACAAATTTGACTTGTCAAATAGTGATATATCAAGCTGTAGCGGTGAAGATTAGGCATTGTATGTTAATGCCCATCTCTCAAATAGTGAGGATTGGCATACTGTTGTAATGTTGGGAGCACTGTTGTTAGTGTCATTTTCCATATGATCCTTTTCATATTTGCCAGGTTATTAGTACTTGTAAATATAAAAACTTCCCGATTATAGCCATGATTCAATTTACTAAACTCTAACTTAACCACTTTGTATCCAAATAGAATCCTCAGAATTAAATATTTCAATGAGAGATGGGCGTTTATTAGCATCGCACATTCCTTGTTTGTTAATATTTTTGTATAGTGACTTGTCAAGTACATGAAGTTTAGTCAAATTAAAGTTTATGTATTTTTTAAAATGTTTTTGCATAGTGATTTGTCAGTCAAAGTTTATGTATTTTTGACTAATATTTTTGTATAGTGAGAATTATCTCCGCCCTCTACATGTGCACGATCTATTACTGAGCACTGTTGCTTGATATAAAGTAGGAACGATATAATTCAAATTCTGCGCGTTCCCTCGATTTTGTACATTTTGGGAAGTTGTTCCATGATATCATGTAAGTTAGAACTTACTTCTGCACCTACGGCATACTCAAGCTAGTTTGTCGTTTTTGGGAATAACATATTTTCAAGCGAAAAATGGCGGATTTATAGACAGTTATATGGAAAAAAAAATTGTTCCCTGAAATGGAAGAAAAAAACGAAATATGCCTTATGCCAGTAATCTTCTTGAATAAACATATTAATTAATTTTACCAAAAAAGTAGATCATTTATCTCGTCAGACGCGCGGCAATTTAGTTGAAATAGTTGTAATTTTTAGCACAGGTAAGCACACACTTACGGGTCACGTGATAATTTAGCCAAAATCAGTGGGTGTCACGTTAAAGGTCATACAGTTCCTAACAAACACACATTAAAATGAAAAATCTAACCTTTTAATTTATTTAGAAATATCAAAAAAACAATTTCGCAGCGCCACCCGTGGCGAAACGTGATAAACACCTGCCTTAAGTTACTTGGCTATGGACAAGCCGTAGGCGTTAGTACTGATTTATAAATTGTTTGTCAAGTCATACTAAATATAAACTTTTAGATTTCAAATTACCTCAACCGTAATAAACTAATATGACATTACATGGACGGATATTGAATCAATTAATTTTTACGACTTTTTTGAATTGGTTCCCACTTATAAAGTGCATTGCCTTTGTTATTTGTATGCGTTGTGTCAGGCATGAAAATATGTAACAAAAGGACTTGTTATTGAATGGGTGCAATGTCTGGTAATAACAAGATTGCAATAAAAGGATTTCGACGAAAAAGGTCAAATGTATAACCACGAGTCAAGCATGACAAACTAGTAGCGTGTGTGTACGCAGACGGACAAACACTAACTAAAGATAAACCATTGCGTTTCTTGTCTCTGGAAAGAAGTGAATACGTTTAATTTTCCGAGTCCAAAGGTAGGAATACTATAAGTTTGACTATGGTTTACATTATATGTTTTAAGATGATAAAACAGTTATCTAAATGTTGTGCAGTTTTGTACTGATATTTGTAAAATATCTGTAACAGTAGGCTTTAAGGTTAACATAAAAGCGACAAAACAACATCCTATTATTGCTGCCATTCTCTGATTTTATAGTTAAAATTTCAATATTCTTACACGTTTGGAATTTATTTCTTTTTGCAAATGAAATATGAAAAACAAAATACCCGAAAGCACTATGGAAGCACAAGTACTATACCGACTAACGAATGCGTCTAGTCTTTGCATTTGCTTTGCAACATAGCTCTTATATTTTACTGATATTTGATTAAGCAGGTAAACAGTTATGAAGCTGGGTCTAGCCGTTCTGCTGTTTGCAGTCTTCATTGGAAGCTACTTGATCTTTGATAAGGCTGGAGCTCGTCCTGCATCATCCGCAATGCAATTTCTTCGCGACGTAATCCAGGTAAGTTCTGTATCTGCATTTCAGAGTAATTTTAATTTCAGTTTATGGCTTTAATTATATTTCAGGTTAGATGTAATTATATGTTGCAGTATATATAGAAAATCGTTATTAACATTAATATCAACCATTCATAAATGCATGTTTATTTTATAATAAACGTATTGCTATTATTCGCAAACATATAATTTATAGTTTATGCACGAATTGTAAAAATAAAATTAAAATACTTTCTTTGAAATATTTCTAATTCTGAACATATCCATGCCTACCTAACTAGCCTGGACACGAACCGTCAATCCGCACCTGTTTCCTACTATTCAAATCTATTCCCGGGTTTCGCACCGAAATTAATGCTCGAACTGTCATTTCTCGAACTGTCAAGTTGCCATGAACTAACACATTTCGGAAGACTTCGAATTCCCGAGACTAGCTCGAACAGCAGGTTCAAGTCTTCGGAAATCGAGTCCGCGGATATGACAGTTAGAGTAGCAGCAATTTCGGTTCGAAACCTGGAAAGAGATTTCGCCGAATGGTTCAAAAACAGATATACCCGAGAGCGGATTGACGGTTTGACGGTTTGAGTACAAACTTGTTAGGTAGGTCTGATTTAACTGTAATGTAACCAGAACAACCAACACAGCCCGAAATGAAAAGAATAAGTCGGGTTAAGCCTTGCGTAGAACCCGCGTATTCATATAGATACATTGAGATTATGTTGATTCTAAGTTGCGTACACAAGTAGCATACGGCTGTGAATAAGCATAAACCTAGCTGCGTAGCCGTTTTAGTAAAATTAATTAAGCGTAGGTTGAGTATAAGTAACACATAAATATTTGCAGCGTTCTGATTGGTTACCAGCTGTCCTCGATATCCAATATCGGGGACACTGACTTCTGATTGGTTACCAGCTGTCCTCGATAGCCAACATTGGGGACACTGACTACTGATTGGCTATTACAAGCTGTCCTCGATATCCAACATCGGGGACACTGACTTCTGATAGGTTGTTTCCTTACTTGATACGGCAAACTAATATTGTTGGATAATTATGTTAAGAATGTAACTGTTTATCCGATAATCGATGGTGAACTTGGTTCTTTGTATATTATGTATATTTTTAAATTGTAGGGGTGCTTTTAAATAATGGTGTACACCATAACATTATACGTCGTCATCAACACATTTTTGTCGAAGCAAAAAATGAGAAATTAATGTAAAATAAACAATTATAAACAGGATTTATGCATATAACTATTATTTATTTCTTGTTTATTCATACTTATACACACGGATAGCCTGCTGTTTAATAGACAGACATTGTGATAATAGATGTAATTTTGAAACTGGAGTTCTGATGATAGTATAGTCTCTTCTATTTTTATATAATCAATGTTATATCAAAAATAAATTATAAAAAGTTTCAAGAAAATTAAACTGTGAGTTTGATCTTTTCTTCAATAAATTCAAGAAATGTTCAAAACATTTTTATCGCGGTAAGAATGTGAGTTATTATTGTAAAAAAGCGGAATATTTTATATCTTTAAATATATAAATTTACTATTACAAACTGAATAAATGTTTATTATCTCGGATAGTACCTAAATGTTACCTGTGTCATGATTGGTTAGCACTCTGTCCTCTATGTACATACGTTGGGGACACTGTATTCTGATTGGAGTATTACTTACTTGAAACTAACTCATATTGCTCACAAATTATTGGTTATCTGTCGCGTGTTCACTTGTTAGCTACTTATTGTCTACTCTAAGATGCCTAATCGTACCATAATTGTGTTAAGAATGTAAGTGTTTATCCGATAATTGGTTCTTTGTATCGGATATTACACCTGTTTCTTGAAATTGCCTTGGGGCTTTTTTTAGTAAAAGTCATGAAAACATTTTTGTCGCAGCTAGAGAAATTAATGTAATAAAAACATTTCAAATATATAAAATTAAAATTAAAACCAGTATTTACGTATATAACTATTAGTCTAGTAGTTTCTTATTTATTAACACTTATATACACAACTAGCTTGCTTTCTATCTTCATAGTATTTGCACAATAACTTTCTTCAACAAATTCAGAAAAGGTTCAAAACATGTTTGTCGCGGCAAGAATATGAGAAATTAATATAGAAAAGCGCAACATTTAGTATCTTTAATTTAAAAGTTTATAATTCAAAATTCTGAATACATGTTTAATTAATATTTCATTGTGATTTTGTTTCTCTGATAGTATGTAAATATTAGCACCGTCCTGATTGGTTTACGCCGTCCACGATGTACGTACATCGGGGGATTTTTTTTTAGCTGGATGATTGCTTACTTGGTACGTCACAACTAATATTGGTCACAAATGATTGGGTACCTATAGCGATAGGCGTGTTCACCTCTTATGCTCGATTATTGTCTGGAATAAAGTTTATCCGATAATTGATGTCGGGGATAATGTGTTGTTTAAGTACATTTTCTTCTAGCAATGTTTTCAAGTAAATAATATTGTGCACAACATGAAAAGTCGTCAAAACGTGCCTGACCTGGCAAATATTTGAGAAATTAAAAAAAAACGTATTTACAAGTAAAAGATGTATTCATGTGATAATTTTCATTTCTTTTTTGTTAATTAAAGAAATATACAGTTAGATAAGATTGTGAAACAGGCATAAGTCCTGCCAAAATTATGAAATTGGATATTTTGATAATATAATAATTGTTTAAAATTGCTTCTGACTCTTGATTCTCAAGTAAGCTTAACACTTTCAGATTTGCGCGTTTTCCCCTCGACTGAAAAATTTAAGCCATGAAACACAAATATGCAGACTTATTCTTCAATCAGGTTATAAAACTTCAAACTAATAACAATTCTCATATATTAATATATTAAGAACTAGTGTAGGCGGTTTTAGCAAGATTCATTCAGTAATTTAAAAGTTATTGCCAGAAAGATATCCACTTTTGAAAGAAAATGGCGGGGAATTAAAAATGTTGCTACTTTCCACAGTTTCAAGTACTTGTTCCTAGTGCAAAGAGCTGCTATAGCAATAAATGATTGTTTTTTCACATACATTATATTCTTAGTTAAAATACAAATTTGGTAAGCTATCAAGTAGCTATATTTGTTATGAGGAACTTGAAAATATACACGTTTTTCTCTAATATTTTGGGCGTATTTCCCCGCGACTGAAAAAATTACAGCCTTGATACACAAACATACAAAACCATTCCTCAATTAGGTTATAAAACGTCAATCTAAAAACTCTTCTCATATATTAATATATTAAAGAACAGTTGTAGGCAGTGTTAGCAAAATTCATCTAGTAATTTAAAATTTATTGCCAAAAAGTTTTACGTTTTTGATAGAAAATTATGAACTTTAAAATTTTGCTACTTTCCAGTGTCAAAGTACTCCTTTTTCGTCGTGCAAAGAACTGTTATATCATAAATGGTTAGTTTGTCACATACATTATATTATTAACTCATATAAAAACTTGGAAAGCTATTAATTAGCTATATTTGATATGAGGAACTTGAAAATATGCACTTTGTTCTCTGATATTTTGCGGGTTACTTTTCTCTAGAGTTATTCCTCAATCATGTTTTAAAACTTCAAACTGAAAACGTTTCTAATATATTAAGATAGTAAGGAACATTTGTAGGCAGTTTTAGCAAGATTCATTCGGTAATTAAGTTGAAATTTATTGCAAAATAGCTATCCACTTTTGTGAGAAAATGGTAGGGAAATTTAAATTTTCCCACTTTCACTGTGGTGTCAAGTAAGTTTTCTTAATGTAAAGAGCTGTTATATCATAAATGGATAGTATGTGACATATATTATATTCTTAACTCATATATGAACTGTGTAAGCTATTAATTATATTTATTTGTTATGAGACTAACTTTGAATAAAATTTACATTGTTTTCAGCCGTATTTATATTTATCAAAATTGATACCAACCATTTGAAATGTTAATATCGTCATTTCAAGACTGTTGTTTAGAAACTAAAAGGTTATTTACTGTTTTGCACATTGTAATTGATAGCAGTTGGTCTGATTTTTTATTTTATTTCATACTTAATGTCATCTAGCATTATTTTTTTTTAAAATTATATTTTACTCTTTGCATCCGGATGCTCATGTATTATTATAAGCAAGTGCTATAAATTTCCTTCTCAAAATACCTCAGTGCGACTTGTTCTACTTCCAAAACCTTTTCACGGCAAAGACATCAGATTCTGCTAATCTTGTTAAAAAGTGAAACTTTGAGCGACTTTCATACCGCTTGTCCCCTTATATAATTGGATTACATTTTATAATCATTGAATCTGTAGCACGAATTTATATTCTAAAACGAACTTTCTTGTGTATCTGGCCGGAGTGTGCTGTCACTTTTGTTTCTAACGAAACTAGAGAAATCTTCACTAAATATAAATCATGCATTCATGTGACTTGAATAATACATATGTTATGTATTAAAAAATTGTTATGACTAAAAGTGTAATTGTCTAATATTGACTTAAATTATTTAATGTTATAAAAAGTGACATTAAATACAATTAGAGAAATGTTAAATAGGTGTAACAATTTAAATATATGTCTTGCACAGCTAGCTTGAACAGCTCATAGACAGGCAACATCTGGTGTTGCTGATATATTTAGAGGATATTTAATACATTTCCTGGCATTTACACCGTAATTTGATGGTAAAATGGCATATTTGTGATAAAATCCATAGTTTGGGTAAATCATGACCTGCCTGTTTAACCTCTAGTATATGACGTCACACCAGATGTTTCCTGTTTTCAACACAACAGTCCTCAGTAACTAAATGTACCAGGCATGTTAAGCAGTGATCAGCATGAAAGCGTAAATCTGAAAATGATCTATTGGAAGCATGCCTTCGCCCCTAGTTTATTGCAATTCATTTAAGAAAGCGACGGTGGGACAAATACATAGGACTCATTGTGCTACTAAGAATATAAAAATAATAAATAACTTTTTTTCAATTTTTTCCAAGAAGATGTTACATTAACTTAAAAAAATGTTTTGCAGAATTTAGTGATAGTAAATTCCGAATATTTTATGCGTGGCCATGACCTAAGAAACATAGCTTGCTTAATGTGTTCGGCCACTTTCTAGAGATCTATGTTATTTATCATTTAATATGACTATAAGACATTGTTACAACAGCTCAAGTCCGAAACGTCATGTACCAGTACTCAACTTACCACATACATGTTTGATGAACATGTAATAATGCTTTTCATTTTTTAGCGTTCCATGGAAAACAAATCTGACGAAGATACCGACAATGTTGAAGAGAGTAAGTACCTTAGTTTTAAAACAGGAGGCCCTTTCAAAGCAATATAAACCTACAAGGCAATTACCATGCATTTTCACCAATTTTCAGTAAGCTGAAACAAAAACATCGTATTGGCAATACCAACACGTAATGTCAACTGTTATCATGAGACATAATTATCTTGATTCGTGACCGGCAGGCAAAAGCATCATAAAATTGGTCTTTCGTGAAAGCCATTGTAAATTATTAAAGTTATATATTAGTATTGTTTCCCTACCATTTAATGAAGTGCATTCTGAACATATTAAAATAGAATGACACTATGTATAGCTATCACTACATTGGATACCGTAATGAAGCATAGTTTATCCATGGGACATAGATGCCGGGTGCAATTGTTGTGCAATATGAAGTCATTCTGAATTCTAAAATGTCATTTTTTTATCGAATAGCTTCTAATCTGGTACGCAATGATCATCCATTTTCACCAGACAGTTTTTCCAATCAGCTGTAGCGAAACATTTTTATTGGCTCGGTCAACATGTATATTCGACTGGTAGCAAGCATCTAATTAATTATCTTATATTAATTTGTGACTGCATGAAATTTTACTCCAAGCATCAAACAAATGTGGATGGCAAATTCATGGCTCTAGCTACTTTAGCACTTAAATAGGAAATAGATGTAAGGCGCAAGAAACCCCATTGAATAAATGAAAAGCAAAACATCTGAAAATACCTTATCTGTAAAACCACTGTAAATCATAAGTTATCTATTAGCACTGCTTTCCTTCCATTTATTGAAGTGCATTCTGAATATAGTACAATATAACGTCACTATATATACTTATCACTATACTTTATACTGTAAAGAAACATAGTTTATAGGTCAATGACTATAGCAACTAAGTAACTTACTATGCCAATGATTTATTTTATAGAAGGCGATGTTTTCGTTGGTGGTAACCATCATATTCATTGTCACGGATCTAACTGCCACCATACTTATGGGGTCTTCAGACCGCACCATGTAAGTTCTAGATCTGCCTGCATTGCAAAGTAAATATCTGGTTTCACATTAAAATTTTAATTTCTTTATTTATTAAAAAGTAGTTAAATGGATAAACTGTATTTTGCTTTAAAAAAACAATGAAAATCTTATGTAAGATTTGTAATATAAGATGAAGTAGTTTTTGTTAATTGTTTAATAATTCTAAATACGTTTAAAACTTGGGAACATGTGTGATTACTGTTATAACAATTTTTATTTTAGCACCACAAGTCCGATGTGAATGGTCCTAATCATAGTAAGTTCCTGCTTTTTAAACACATAGTGTTGTTGCTAAGTGTATTTTGCTATATTGAACAATCCACATAAGCCTTACGAGTGACTCAGTTAAAAACATTTCAATAGGCTGAATTTTGCAATGTTATGTAATTATTCGTGTGCCATAGTGAATTAACGCGATGCAGATGTAAACGTCTTCTGTTTGAAACCAAAGTGTGATTTCCCATATCGTTATTCTTATTACAAAATTGTTAATTGGGCATAATGTAACCAACAGCAACGGTAGCAAGCTTTTACAGTCTCCCTTAGCGTACCTAGATCTATAACGGTATATATTTGTACTTAATAGGAAAATTATTCTTTTTCTCTTCTATTATCCACTAGTTGTGTTAGTTAGTTCTATTGATGATAGGTGCAATTTTGTGCAATATGAAGTCATTCTGAATTTCAAAACGTCATTTTTACCGGAAAAATCTTTTAAACTGGTACACAATGACTAGACATTTACATCTGACTGCTATTAACAGTTGTAGCGAATTAAACATGTTTCTTGGTTGTGTTTGTATTCAACTGTCAGCATGAATATATCTTATTATCCTACTTTAATTTGTAACTGCATGAAAGTTTACTCCAAACATCAAACAAATATCGATGGCAAAATTCACTTCTCTAGCTACTTTAGCACTTACTTAAGAAATAGATGTAAGTCGCAGGAAAATTCCTTATCCACGAAAGCCATTATAAATCATAAGTTATCTATTAGCATTGTTTTCCTTTCGTTTATTGAAGTGCATTCTGGATATATTAAAATATAACGTCACTATATATACAATTCATTGCTCTACTTTAGCACTTAAATAAGAAATAGATGTAAGGCGCAATACAAACTATTGAATAAATGAAAAGCAAAACATCTGAAAATCCCTTAACCAAAAAAGCCACTGTAACTTATAAGTTAACTATTAGCATTGATTTCCGTCCATTTATTGAAGTATGTTCTGAATATAATAAAATATGACGTCACTATAAATACTTATCACTATATTTTATACTGTAAAGAAACATAGTTTATAGGTAAAAGAATATAGCAACTAAGTAACTAATTATGCCAATGATTTATTTTATAGAAGGCAATATGTTCGTTGGTGGTAACCATCATTTTCATTATAGCCACCTATTTGGACATTTCGGGCGGGTAAGTTTCAGCTTTGTCTTCATTGTAATGTAAATCTGTTTCATTTAAAATTTTTAATTTATACTTATTAAACATAATTAAATGTATATTAAACTGTATTTTACATAAAAAGCAGTAACAGCTTGTGTAGGAATACTAAAGCTGAAATACTTTTTCTACGTTTAAAAACTGTGAACAGAACTGATTAAAGCAATAACAATCATTGTATTTTTAGCGCAACACGGAAGCCAACTCTGACGATGTAGATGATGCTGATGAAAGTAAGTGAAGTATATTGCATGTCCTCGCGCCTAATGTGGGATGAAGTATCAGTCAGTGCGAGGATGTGCGAACAGCTATTGTGCATCGCACATCCTCACACACTAACTATGATAAAGTATCAGGAACCGCGAGGATGTGCAAAAATACTTCTTTAGCTGACTGTTAAATAAATACTTACATCTTTAAATTAGAACTTAAATAATGTAATATATTGCTTGATTTTAATATTGTTTGAATAATGTGTATTTGTTTGAGGATATATTTTAATTTTTACGGTAGTGATACCTTTATAATACACTGATAAAAGGAATAATAAAATGTAATTTAACTATGTTAGTCTAAAAGCATACTTATGTCTACTATACTATTAACTATTAGGTCATAAACTATTTTTAATGCAATTTAATTGTTCTAGAGTTGTGCTGGTTGTATACTAATAATTGATTCTAAATTTAGTGTTTCATAAAATTATTTTGCATCCTGACATTGTTTTGTCATTCTTTGTAAGTAAAGATTAGCATTAATCCGCAGTATACGTATTATTTAATGTCTAGTTAATCCTAGCAGTATTAATGTATTATTTATTTTCTTAATAAAAGGTATAATTGCAAATCGGATTAAACTATGCGAAAAAGTCAAATACATTGAAATAACGAAACAAGCAGTTTTTGCAGATTATTTCTGACTGCATATTTTCCTTTTACTGTGTTAGCTACATGTATGCATCATTAGGCAAGGAAGTAGCTGCTTGAGAAGACAAAAAATATATTTTGAAGTTTAGCGGACAACAGACAATTGGTAGCATGTAAGTTGTATAGTCATCAAGGATTTAATGTCCTTTTATTGATAACACACACAGGGCAATTTCTATTGACCCTGCTGGATATGCTGGTAAAAATATTAAATAACGCCAATTTTAAGATATGAATACCTGCTCAACTATTAGCAACACATAACAGTAACAGATATAACCAAGCCAACTGACATATATTTTTATGCTAAAACAAATCTTGATGCGCGACTGTCCAAAAAAAGAAATACAATATTGTTCGGATGGACTTGAGCGTTTCAATCATTAGCTATAGGTGATGTTTTGGGGGGATAGTATTATATAAGTTTTCAAGACTTAGCTGACGTAATTGAACCCATAGTTGTAAGTGAACAGATTGCTCACATATGGTTAACTTAACCACAGCAACAGTGGGAGGCCATTGTTACATGGTATGACTTGTATCTACAAGGAGCAAGGCGCAGACTGGTTTGTTTATAGGAATTTACTGTTAAATCTTGGACTTTTTGAAGAATTATGGTTTAAGGCTACAAACTACAGTCTCCTTACGAGTCAAAATAAATATACGTGAATGTATTCCTGAAAGTTAGAGTTTCAGAAACATATTTTTTGTGGAAAAAATGTAAATTATAATTGATTTTTCACAAATATCTATTTAAAACCGCAGTGAAACTACAGTTTAGCATTAACATATCGTAGGTGTTTAATTTAAAAATTGTGTAGCTATGAACATACTGAGAATCTGGCGTAAATTGAATATGGTATTGTAACCATAATAGGTTACAACTGTAAATAAAGTGTAATGGTGTGTTTACCATAAGATACGTTTTAATAGTAATTTATTGTTTTCTACCATGTAAAATTGAAGAAAAAAATTCTGTCAAGATTCATGACAATTTTGTAAAACATAAAATAAAGCAAAACATTACAGTATCAATTACTAGTATACAGCCAATTAAGAATTCTAGAAAAGATCTGCAACAATAATATTTTAAAACCTAATAATTAAAAGTAATAGCACGTAGTGTAGTATGAGTTCTTGTAGATAGTGTGTGAGGATGTGCTATACACAAGATTTGTACGCACATTCCCACTTGCTGATACTTCCTCACAGATTTATGTAGACTGAATGGCGTTTTTCGCGCACAGTAGTGTTTTCTACTGGGAAAGATGTTGGAAAAGTTATTTTCCTATGTTAACAAAATCCTATAATTTCGAGTGAGCAGGTGACTAACATGTTAATATTTCCAATTTTTGCAATTCCATGTAATTGTCACGTACATAATGACTTAAGACAGTCTTTGTTACTATCGTTTGCAACGGAATGCGACCCTGTGGCATAGTGGTATTTCGTTTGCGACGTCGCATTTTGTAATTGAGGTTCCCGCTGCGGTTCAAGCTAATGCGGTTATGCCTTTGGTGCAAAACTAATGTCATCAAATACAAAATGTTACATCACAAACAAAACACCAATCTAACACTGTTCATGTTGATGGCAATTTGCGAAGATCGGTACAAATTCGTACGGAATGAAATAATTATGGGTTTCAATACATTGTGTATTATCGAAAAATGATGTGCTTTTAGTATGAAAGGATTATTCAAAAGCCCGGTATGCAATTATTCATGTTCACTGGACAGTTTGCCATCAACTATAGCAAAAAAAAAATCGTAAGCCATACCCGCACTTAAAATTAAGCTTGAAAATATTATTCTTGATTTGTCACTATATAGACTTTTTCTTTGAACATCAAGATAAATAGT
>JAOXYB010023870.1:0-16402 GCA_028565635.1 Phoronis ovalis | reverse complement strand
GATCAAGGTTCTACATATAATAGTTTTGAAGATATTTGGTGGAAAGAGTGACAGACGGACACTGGAGATTTAGTAGTTTAGATAGATGTGTCTCCCAATAGGCTCCCCTTTTCAGCTCCAGAATTTACCACAGGGTATATATGTTTTTAACACTTCTCAAAGCTTTATTTACCACAGGGTATACTTTTCTTGTTGGACATTTACCACATGGTATATTTTCAAAAAATATTCGTTTACCACGGTGTAATTCTTGAAAAATGCATTTACGACAGATATTAAAAATTAAGGTTCATAAATTTTTCCATATTTATTTACCACAGGGTATCTATTTCGGGAGAGTTAATTATTTACGACAGGGTATATTTTTCATGTTTTTTCATTTATGACGGTATATTTTTGGTGATTTTTATTTACCACAGGGTCAGGGTTTTTTACCCTGGGCCGCACACCTCTACCAACTTTTGTGTCAAGTACCCCCCGGATTAGAATAGTATTTGTGGATGTCATAATGTTTTGCAATAGTATCAAACTATTGAAAATACTAAATACCATAATGCAATAATATCTTTGCTTAACCATGTCATAATTCATGCAATGCCATCTGTAGATAAATGCTACACACTACATGTTTTCAACTTTTTTCGTTTTCAATAATTACTTACAAAACAAATCAAACGACATCACACGTAACCTCAAAATTGACATTTAAAGCAGCTTGTCATAACCTATAGGGTGATGGACTTGTTAAATATTATTATATTGCTGCTATTATAGTTTTCATGTTTTTGATTTTGGTTTTTAGAACAAGTATGATGAGACTCTGTATTCTATGGAATCCCTGGATGGAAAAAGCTTAATAACTGAGGTAATTACGTGTTTGGCAATGGACTATATTTACATCACTTGGTGGAGCCACTAGTCATGACCCCGTATGTTTCCAGAGCAATCATTCATAAAATACTGTATTGTGTGGATTTTTGGATTTGTGACTGGTGCCTTCAGCAAATGCATACAAAAAGTCTTAATGTTCTGCTGCAGTTTGAAATTTGCAGAACTGTATTAATCATATAAAATTTATATATGAATACAAAAACTGATATGATTTCGAATTCTGGATCTTCTCTGAAAATGGCTGAAATACCGAGCAGTTGACTGTGGTGATAATATTGATTGGTTCCATACTTGATGTTGACATAATGTCTGGTATTGTGATAAAAAGTAAAACATTTCCCCAAAATTGTATTGCATAAAGTGTAAAAAAATGGTATTAAAAGCATTTTTTTGGGCATGTAAGAATATAAAAAGTTGAGGCGTATATCTCAAATTATTGAAGATTTCTTTAAAATACTTTAGTTTTGATGTACCAAATAAGAAATAGAAAATCACTAAGTGACTTTTTAAAATTCTTTGCTCATGTGACTTTTTATCAGACAAAGAACCATTTTGTGGATTGACAGTAAAAGTAAGTCAAACTTGTCTTAGTATAGCACTGTTTTTTTTTTAGCTGTCCCAAACAGTTAGTATAAAATTCCTGGACAACATCCAAGCTGCTGAAAACATACGGAACATCATACAACAGCATTATAACAACTTTACAAGGCAGCTCGAGGATAAACTGTGTTGTAAACTACAACCTAATCATTTGGAGGATGACCCAAAATTTAAAACAAACGTGAGTAATTGAAAGAACCAAATCTGATTTTGTTGAAAATTGTTCATGTTACAATATTGCAAAATTCCTTTTCACTTATTTGTGTACCTATAGACGTATTAATAATAAACATGCAAATTCTCATAAACTAACATTGGTGTGCATTAAGTACTACTTTATAAAATAAGCTTTATAATATTGCTGCGGAATCCTACAGATTGAACTAGAATTGCTTGTTTTTTATGGCTGTTTACGGGAGCAATTTTAAGATAATGCTACAAGCATTTTCGGATGCATCAGTTCCGTCAAAAACACTTGTCTGAAGTGCTTGTAGTGCCTTCTTGAGTTACTTCAGTAAATAGCTGTGGTGCTGCGTTGAGTTTGATCTGTTATTAAATGTTTATTGTTAAATGTATATTAAGTGTTTTTGATAAAATTTATAGTCCGTAACTTTTAAAAAAATTATTTGTGTGCAACTTCACACATTTTCCTATTTTGCTGCAGAATACGGAAAAAACTTGTTGCTGAATTTTAAATTCTTCAATACAGAAATTCACAATAACACTGTAAATCCACTATTATTAATAAACCTTATAGGTAAGTAAAGCAGAATTGTGTATTGTGGAGACTACAACGACGACTCTTAACCCAACGTATGTGAATGATGAAGTCCTACAGATAATGAAGAATAATATTCAGAATAATCCTAGCCTGAAGTGGCAGTACTTTGGAACTGAAGAAGGAGTATTTTTTAACTATCCTGCCAACAAGTTTAGTAGCTGTGATGAATATGTTTGTAAGACATTGCAGTCCCCAGTGGCCACAACATGAAATGCTAGCAGAAGTATCATTATTTTAAAGAAAGCAACCTAATTATTGTTTGATTTATAACAATATACTGTTTTTTAATTTTGTTTTAATGAAAACAATTGTTTTTTAGACCGTGGTATGTTGAAGCAGCGACTCCTGTGCCAAAAGATGTTGTTATAGTAATTGATCAATCTGGTTCTATGCAGAGATTTCATAGGGGGCAGCGGCTGATTGATATTGCTAGAGATGCTGCGAAGACTGTACTAGGAACTATGAATCCTCAAGACAGGGTGAGTTGAATGTTTTACAGTATTTAGCAGTACTGGTACTTGTAAGTTACAGACTGTAATGACAGAAAGATATTTTGAAAATTAAAGCTTACTGTCTCGCATTGGCATCCATTCAGTACATCATACAATAATATCAATGGTTCACTGATTGCATGCCTATGTATAATAATGTGTACAACATAGTATGCTACCCTAGATATGAAACGGTGTGATGTCTACATATAGAGCTCAATCAATAATACGAAAAGTATAACTGCTTGTACAAATTGTATCCCATCAAAGAATATCAAACTGTTTGATACCTATAGAACTCTCTTGTAATGTTCTGCATGTTCTGTAAATTTGAAATTTGTTCCTGCACAGCTATGCATGCATGCAAGGGTTTAGACATATATAGCTCTCTTTTACGTCCAAGAAATCTGCATGTTTTTCTGTAGGTTGGCATTGTTACTTTCAACCATAGAGCCCATACACCTCCTGGAAATAAAAATACTGATGGCTGTTTTAGAAGCCAACTAGCTCAAGCTACGCCACAGAATCTTAAATATTTGAAAGAGTATTTAGACACATTGAATCCTACTGGATCAACTAAATATATTGGAGCCCTAGAACAAGCATTTGGTTTGCTAAGTAATGTTCCACACTCGGATGATAAAAGAGGTAACATCTGCTATTTTTTTGGTTATACATT
This sequence comes from Phoronis ovalis, assembly GCA_028565635.1. Lineage (NCBI taxonomy): Eukaryota > Metazoa > Phoronida > Phoronidae > Phoronis > Phoronis ovalis. The sequence goes on along the minus strand of JAOXYB010023870.1, from coordinate 12,960 downwards.
CACATTTACTGTACTTTTCAATGACTTTAGATTGTTATTACAGCTATGTAATACTTAGCTACATTTATACTATACCTGTTTTGGCCTTCATACACTTGAGCACCTGCTGATTTGCAATTGTAGACACATTGATATGTAGTCAAGTAGGTAATTTTCAATAATTACTCTGGTACCTACTTCTCTTTAAGGTAGTAAATATTGTTTGGCACTTGTTCACACTTTATATTTTTATAAATTAAATTTTAGCTACTTTTGTTTGAATATCCCTTTTCACTTAAAAATGCTATTTGTAAAGATTATTTGTGCAAAGTTTATTATTTAATTAGTTCTTTTTGATGTGAATTTTACATTTCAACAAAAAATTAATTTTTTAACCCAATCTTTGTTCTAATATATAAAAACTATTTTCTAAAATGTACGCTTTTATTTAATATCCATCTTTCATATAACTCTCTAAAATTTAACTTGAATTAATTATGAAGGGCGAATAAGTTTTGTCGAAAAACATTTATCACCTTAAGGGACAACATGGTAAAATTCTCATTTAATAAGCTATTTCATGTTCTTGGTGGTGTAAAAGTACAAATCCTGAGATTCAACCGTCCTTTGCATGTTATGGATAAATTGTGCACAGAGAGTTCAGGAATTTATCACTCTTAAAGAACAAAATTGTACGATCAATTGGTCTTGTGTACGTACCCCACCTAGTGCATGCAAATAGCTTGTTACCACTGTGACAATATTTATGAGAATGTTTTACCATACTTTTAATGTTATTTTGCAGAAACAACAAACAAAGGTACATCACTCTATATATACTCTACAAACTGTCTCAGAATGGGATTTAATGTATAATTTTTATTTAAATTATACAAGAGAGTCATGGTTATGCTAGATTCTAATTATTTGGGCTTAGTGGATCTTAAATTATATAATTTTGTGTATGCTGAATCCTACATTATTGCTCAATTAACTCTGCCATTAATTGTAGTTGATTTCATAGTATACATCATCATCATCATCATCTGACTAATTCCCTTGCTCACTAATATATAGTGGTGACAATTATATAATTCTACAAATATTTCTGTTTTGGGCAATATAACATGCTTCAGAGGTGAATTAAGATTTCATACAATTAACTAACAGCCTCAAAGCAGGATATATTCTACAGTAATAGATGACTGTAATGTTTTTTCAACTATATACTAAAAGTATAAGAATTTAAGTATTTAATATAATAGAGATACTGAACTGTATGGTTTGCTATTTCTATTATAAAAAATGATAATATATTTAAAATACACCTTCATATGAATTTTTTCAATGTATTTCAGCATTGTTTTCTTTTTTCAGTAACATTGTACACGCAAATGTTTTACAAGGTATAATAATATAGAATTATTTTTAATTTTAGGGGTCAAGATTTATATTTTGTAAAGATATTTGTAACTTTAATTGCAATTAATTTTACTTTTTAATTAATAATGATAGTTAATCTGGATGTACCTATTGGAATTAATTAATGTCTAGTAAAACTGAAACCTTTGCTACGGTACTTACTACAGCTAAATATTAATATACTGTATTTACAATTGTTTTAGATCAGGTTATTCTGTTTTTGTCCGATGGCTTTCCTGACAAGCAAGAAAGTGTGTCAAATATCTTGGAAACTGTGAATTATCTCAACAAACCTTTTAACAACTCTGTTATAATCCTGACTTATGGGATCGGACTTGGTGCAGGTATGATTTACTGTATTGTATGTTTGTTATTTTTATCCTCAAATATTAATTAATCTCAGATTTGTAAGCTGACATAACCTCTAGACATGAGGTTTCTTTTAAATCATTAGATTATCTTATTTGATTCAAACATGCAGACATTTACATATGCATTTTTGGTCCAGCCAAGAACATTTTGGTGCTTGTTTTTCAAAGTTGGTTAATAATTACAATGTGTTGAGAAATCATGCACATGAAATGTTTTATTTAGCTTAACAGTTTGTGATATAGATTACATACTAATTAAAATGTATTTCCATAATTGCAGTTGTAACTGTCAATGCTGTTTTTAATGTTTAGTTTGGAATGACAAAGAGCAGCCTGTTTCTAAGTTATTGGCTGACATGGCAAACCAAACTGGCTATGATCCAAGCTGTGGAATAGTAAAGGTATTTATTACTGTTTTAAGACTGTACAATATAGTTTACTATTATAGTAAATGTTTTCCTATGTTCATAATCATCTCTTTTTTGAATTTTATACAGTCATACATTTTTAGTTCAGATCTAATAACTTTTTACTTTGGTGTGTTTAAGCTTGTAAGCATACAAGTCAAGAAAGAAATTATGTAATATGAACGAAAACAGAGAAACCCAAAATATTTTGCACTGGTACTTTTTGAAGTATTTATAATTATATATTAAGTATATATATAAAAAGGAGCGTTAATAATTAAGTATGCTAAGAATGAATTAAAGTTAAAGAAAACTCGGAAACACATCAGAACTGATGGATAACCGGAAAGCATCTCTATTCTCTTTTAATTCTCGCAGAAAAGTTTAGTTATGAAAGATACTTCAAAGGAACCATATAGCCTTCCAATTTTATGTCTACAAAAACTGCTGAAATAATTAAACATTTTAGAAACTATCTTTAATTAAATAAGTAGATAAAATACATTACAGAAAACCTTATAGTTCATTACATTTTTGTATGCTTTAAATATTATATATTTATTTGATATATGTGACAGTTTGTTTGTTCAGTTTTAATGATTTTAATGTGTTGTTTGTGTGTTTCTTTTCCCGTAACCCAATACCATTATTTTTTTAAGTTTTGTGCAATTTTGGAAGCTTGACCTTTTACTGTCACATGACCTATTGACCTCAAGGTCAACAATGGTCCAGTCTAGGGATGTTGCACATCAGGTATCATGCCCCAAACTGTAGCAACCGTTGAGATATAGCTTGCTGAAATTGGAAGATAAAATTAAAGATTCGAATCCAAAAACTAAAAAAAAGAGACAAATTGAAAGAAAACATGCAAAACCAATTATCCAAAAAATACCCATAACTTGTCATTTAAATTGAAGGTAGCCTTGGTAAGTTTCTTTAAGGCATTGAATGAATATCTAATGGGGTACCATTTCAAACGTGACGTTTTATAGTAAAATCTCTTTTGTAGCCTGGAAACTATACAAAAATTACAGATCCCAGTAAACTCCGTGTTGAAATGGGATCCTATTACAACTTCTTTAGCCAATCGCAAACCGAAGCCATTATTTCAATTCCATATTTTGATGCATTTGGACTTGGTATGTATTTTGCCGTAATTTTGTAATATTATTTCATTTTTGTTATAAGATTTTTGTAGGTATTAAAACCAGAATTCTGTCTTTAAACACATATGTATTTGGTTGGTCAGTGGAAAAAAAAATTTAACCCTTTGTCCTTTGCCTTATTTGTCCTTTAAACATAATTCATAATAGAAACATTTGTCTAATCTTCAATTGATTATAGGTCTTATAACCACAGTGGCACTACCTGTCCATCACAATGGAAATCTACTGGGCATTGTTGGTGTTGACATTTCCATGAGTGAAATTCTGTCTGATGTCACATATTTTCAAGAAGGAGACTTCTCATATGCTTTCATGATTGATGGTCAGGGTCGTACTATGATGCATCCTCTCCTTCCGAGACCTAATGCTATTCATGAGTCTCCCATATTTGTTGACATATCAGATCTAGAACAAGACGCTCAAGTAACGACAGTACTTCAGTCTATGAAGGAGTAAGTTCGTTATTTATTTTATTATCTGAATAGGACACTTTTTAATTGCAGTTTCCCAAGTTCAGCATTAGAGGGATATGAGAGATAAGTTACCATTCATGCTAATAAATAAATTAAAATATTAATCAGGTGAACCTCAAAGTGTCACAAGCTTAATATCAGTTAAATGAATTACATGCATACAGATTTTTTTTTGTGAAATAATGGCAAAAACTCAAAAAAAGAGACTGTATATACTGATCTAATTTAAATATTTGTATCTATTATTTCCATTGATGGTATTAGTCTCCATATTATTTCAGTGGAGAATCTGGCGACCACGGTTTTACTTCCACACATGTGTTATCTCGAGGAAATGTCCTTACTGAAGGAGTAGAAACGAAATCCCTGCTATCTCACTATTACTGGCATCCAGTAAGTAAAATAACTGAAATCATGGTAATTCAATTATTAGATCAGTGCGAAGCAAAATGAAGGTTTTTCTGAACATCTACTAATAATTCTCGACTGAGTGTCTAAAAACTGCCACTATATATATGTAACCTTACAGCAGCTTTGTGATATGCTGGACAATGATTGTTTATTTATTTTAATTTATATCATATTCATTGATACGGTAATAAGCAAATGGTAGCTAAATAATAAACCTGTTTCTGATATTTGCTCTGTCAGTGAATTAGAGCACACTGCTTTAATTATAATTGTATTTCTTAGTTAACTATATGGCAGCTTCAAAAATGAAAGTGTTTAATTACCAGATATGTGTACTTTAGCTTTCTGTGTTGAATAATTCTAAAATGACAAATTATAATTATTATCTTATTACCTGCTTGTGTAATGGAGGATTATAATAAATGAGTGACATGCAGTTAGCTTTTCCAAACATAATAAAAATTGTAAACATTGAAGAGCCAAACATTTTTTAAATGGCAAAATTGCAATGTTTAATTTTATGACAACCTACAGTTCTGAATAAATCTACAATGGTTTAACAAAAAAGAAAATATTGAAATAACTTAACATACAATGGTTTTCATTAAATTTTCAATGTGAAACCTGCAAAAAGGGCTTTCGCTGATCCTGGGGGTCACACCAAAAGATTATATATGGGTATGCTAGGCGCAAAAAAAATGAAACAGATGAATTTTGAAAAATACCTACCCCTTGACCAGAATATAAGGAAAGATTAAGTACGCAAACTCGGAAGAGGATCAGATTTTTATTAAAGTAGATGTTTTAAGTTCAATCTTTTAAAGCAGTTTCCCGGGCACTTTCTTAGCCGGTTTCTTTGAAATTTATGAAAAAACGTACCCTTTAAAGTGGAGAGATAGATCTTGACTTAGATAGCACTAGATGACAGACCCTTGACCCGGACAAGGTAAAATATATAGCAAAAAAGCACCCCTTGACCCGGACGCTGTGCCGAAATATAGACCCCTTGAGTGCCGAGCATCCCCGTCATCACTTTATATTGAGTGACCCCCCCCCCCCGGTTGCTGATACTCTTTACATAGTACCAAACAATTACAGTTTCCTGTCCAATCTCCTTGAAATTTGACACAATTTACTACAACAGGTATATACAGGTATATCATTATTTGTTCTGATCAGATTGTGAATAACATGAATGATCTTAAAATTATTAATCAATGTTTAAAAATAATCACTTCAAATATTTATGCTAAAAAATTAAAATTGATTATGTATTGATTGATTTTATTTTGGAACTGACATGAAACACAACAATTACATAAATAAATAAATTACAATAAATAAAAGATCTCATCTCCATGGATACCACATTAAGGTTAAAAAACTTTTTTCGAATATACTGGTCCCTGAATATGAAACAAGTTGGCACAGATAAATTACATGAACAAATACAGTAAAGAAGAAATTAAAATACAATGAGATGACCTGATTACAGTACAGACAGTGATTGTTTGAAATTAAAAATATTCACAAACGCCCATACAAATAACAGATATATATTGCACTAAAGTAAATATTATCCAAAATCTCTGACGCGATTTAAAAACTAAGTAATTGGTTATAACAAAACATGGGAGTATATCTTTTACTGGTTAAAAACAAAGTTAGCATGAATTCAGATTCACTGGGTTTTCTTGTTAGATGTACCTTATTATTTTTTGAGAGGTCATTAAACATTTATTAAACTTCATGCAGTTCACACAAAAGTTTGAAAATATTACATAGCATAGTCTAAATGTTAAAGTTGTCATCTATTTAAGAAGTCTTGATTATAATGTTTTATAAACTATGTTACTCTTTGCCTAATTGCAGTTTACAGTTTTTAATTGTAAAACTTTCTTTTTAGATTTGGGGAACAAATTTTTCAGTATGTGTTGTATTAGCAACAGTCAATTTGCAACCAGAACTGCCTTTTATGACATTGCCAGAAGATCAAATATTTCAGTATCATGATTTATTTGTAAGACCAGTTCCAACACCTTGCAAGTTCTTCAAAAGATATGCCACTAATAGTAAGGATTTTGCTTATTTTTACTCTAAGACTGATCAAATATAGTTGAGTCAGTTAACAATAGTATACAAGCCAAATCCAAACTTGCACTGGCCCCGCATGATCACAATTGAGGCACTATATGTCACTCTTGTAATTTAAAAGGCTGATTTTAGGTAATCTGGTAACTGAGGTACTTAAAAATTATTCGTTTCAGCATCTTGTGTTAAATTCAGTCCATTTGCATTCTTGGAACCATATTCCTACTTGGATGGTACAGAGACAAATGCAGATATTGATCGCTATGAACAGTACTTCAAAGGAAATGTCAATATGAACCCCCCAGTGTTTAAGGTAAGTCAGTAATAGAAGTTTAATCACTTTGCGTTTTTTAATACAATATCCTGGGCATAGGTTATAGCACTGTGGCCTGTACGTTATATGTGTGTCGATCTGTTATATTTTTCTTATCTCCTGGTATCAACTTTTGATCTTTGCCCGGGGGCGCAGTCAATATGAAAGTGGGTACCCATGTTCCAACATGGCTTTTCAAAAAAGCCCAGGGCTAACGAAGTGAAATTCTGCAAAAAATACACCCCTAAGGAAGTGAGTTTTGGAAGACATGTCCAAAAAACCACCCCTTTTTCGTGATTTTAGCCAAAATAGATACCCTAAGCGCGTAACGCGCGTTACGTGACAAGTAGTGTAGCTACATACATCGAAGATCTTTTGTTTACAATTGATCATTCACATATTGGAATAACTAGTTTTAGCAGACCATACCAATTTTTTAATAGTTCATAATTTTCTAGTCACATGTTCGAAGTGCTGTTGAAATATCAAGAGTAGTAGAAAGCGTATGGCTGGATGACAGTCATACCGTGCAGAGTGCTATATGGGGAGATATTTTGGCACCATAGAAGGTGTATTAAGATTGTATCCAGCTGCTACACTGGCCAAGATATATGATCATACCCTCAGACCATGGTAAGATATAGAATCTTAAAACAATGAAGCATAATTTTGTTAAAAATTGAATGTGATGCCTTCTTGCATGAAAATATTTTAGTAGTACTCAAAACTGTTATTTCACTTTAACTTCTTTTTCATAATCAAAATGAAGAGATAGACAATCATGTAAAAGTATACATTTTTGCAGCAGTTATACTTTAATGCTAATGAAACCAAAGGCAAAAAGTTGAAAATAATTCTCATGATCTGATAAGCATCCATTTTGGGAAAAAAATGTTTTTCAAATTTTAATCCTACCTTTTAAACAAAGACGGTAAAATTTAAAATGTGATACTCAGTTTTGTAGACATACATGTAGCTTATTTCTGAAAAAGAAACTTCGTAGATGCAGGGGTCTTGACTTACAATTTTTTGAAAATTAAAATTTGAAAAACACAATTTTGTCCCCAAAATGGCCTTTATTAAATCATATGACCGAATTCCAACTATTTAACCTCAGAATTTGTAGAGTTTAGAATATTAACTTAATTTTTAAAAATGTTTGATACTTTTATATGTCTATCTTATCATTTTATTAACTAAAACATAGGTTGAATTATATTTACACCTTTCTGTATCTAAAGACCTTAAAAAAATACATGCATCTGTTTATTCATGACAGACTGCAAGCAAATATCAGTCCTTGCAATGCAATATTTGTACATTAAAATTACAGCATTTTATTTACTATTTTCGATTAACTATTTGGCACTTTACTTTTGTGTTATTTACATTTTCCAGGTACATCAAAAGTTTGAACAACCGTGGTTTGAATATTTTGACTGCACCATACAATGATGCCTGGGGTGCTGGATATGTTGTCACCCTTTGCCATACAATCTACCAAGGAAGGTAACAATAATGTATGATCATACAAATAACAATATGAAATCAAATCTTTAACTTCACACTTTTTCTTTTCATTTCACATTCGGAATAGGATTATGTTTTCTAGGAGGGAGGGAGGGAGGGAGGGAGGAAGAGATATATATTATGTATGTATGTGATGTATGTATGTATATGTGTATGTGCGTATGTGCGTGTGTGTATATATGATGAAAATGTGGGTTTTGGGGTAACTCTCAAAATTAGCTCCACCTTTAGAGTAATGACAACATGTGAAAGTTGTGTAGTTTTCAAACTGTTTGCCTCCGACATGGTCTACATCAAATCTTAATTATATAAATAAGATAAAATTGGATATTTTGTGGAATGCAGTTGTTGATGTTTTATTGTGGTAAAACAATTACTTTGATAATAGGAAAAAGATGTTTGAAGGCCAGTTTAAAATCAGGCCTAAATATATCTAAACAGTGTTATTAAAAAAAACTTTTTAAAACGTTAAATTAAGTTGATTTATGTCATTCAAAGACACCATTGGCTCTAACTGATTAGACATGTATATGATTTTTAGTATAACAGGACAGCATACTCCTAATGATTTGATAGCTGGAGTAATGGGCATAGACTTCACATTGGGATCAATCTATACTAAGATGACTGAATCTAATCCTGTGTGTTCAAGCAGTGAATTCAGGTAATTACATGTATTATGGTATTATTAGGCTTAGAGTTTTTCGACTTTTTTTATTAAAAAATATTTATAATAGACTGAATGGGTGATCAAAAAGACTAAATATTGACAGGATTTTCACATGTCGCTGCTGGACAGTTCCATCGACACAACGGCATTATCGAAAACTGTCTGTTGGATCAGCAGTTCTACTTCTAATCAAACTGCATTATTACTTAAATCATTATCTCTATACCAAATACAACCATGAAACTTAGGCCATAGCATGAACCTCAGAAGTAGCCTTTGAGATAAAGGGATTGGCACAAAGGGATCAGCACTGACAGTAAAGAAAACACAGTACAGTAACTGTTTTAGAATCGTTGCAATTAACTAGTCGAACTGGTTTAAGAAATGAAAGTGAGGTAAATAAGGGGTCCAATTAAGGAGGACAAGTGCAAGAAAATCCTCCAGTAAATGGGCTCAAAATGGGAAACTAATACATATATACAAATAATTTACGCACTCAGTCAAACTATTTACAAAATAATACAATAACTACAAAAAGGTTTGTAATAATATTCAGTAAATGAAACAATCACTAAACAAGTTGTGGTATATTATAAATTTCCCAAAAAAAACAGTATTAGCAGAAATTACATTTTTAATAGTAAATTGATCATTTATTTGATATTACTGATTTTCGTAGCAGACAAAGCGTAGCTGATCAAATTAAATTAAGTGACATTTTGAGAGAAAACTTAAGCAGAAAAACTGCATTTTAGCCAGTCTTTTATTTATTAATATGCATAATGGAATAAATACAAACTCAGTGCAGCAAACGAAAGTAAAAAAATCTTTTGTTGCCTCAAGAATTTTGTGCACTTTCTGCTTTTAAATATACTTCCAACTGAAGGTTATATTATTATTTTTTACAGATGCTTCATTGTAGACAGTAGTGGTTATATCATTATACATCCAGATTTTGTTAATTCAGATGTAAAGAACACTTCAGAAATTGAAAATGTACACTTGATTCAAAAGGTTTGTTTGTCAGCAGTTGTATATTCAATTCATCCCATTGTGATTTCTAATTTGTGTAATTATCTCAACAATATAATGAGACACAGAAGTGCCAGTTTAGTAAGAGTCCAGCTTACAAGATGTTGGTTCTGTATCTTACTGTTTGTTAATGTTTGCATTTCAAGGAAATTGTTTTTTGTAGCTGCCCGTATTTGCTGCTGAATTGATCCTTAAGAGTATTCTGATACGAGAAGCTTGCGTGGATTATGAAACCATACGTGAACAATATTACTGGAAGGTGTGTACTTTTTAGTTCAGAATGTTTGCAAAATTAATATCAAACAGGACCACAACCTGACTTTTTGTAATTATAAAAGCTGATGCAGATGTTAAGAATGTGTTTCCGGGTTTTGTGTGCATTAGCCATATATATACATCGTATCTAGATGCCACTGTAACAACCATGCAGTAGCAAGTTAGGATGGAATTAATGTGTGTGCATGCCTACTATTTTGTTGCATGGATTAAGTATTTCTATAAATCAATTCTTTTGAATTTGTGTATTTATTTATTGGCTACTGGATTTATCCAAATAAAAGCTATCTCTAATAAATATTTAGATTAGCATATCGGTATTAAGAGAAATTGAGTAATTACCCTAGAGTTACAATTAATGGAATGACACTGTGCTTTACAACATATTAATTATATGCAATCTTCCTTTCACTGAATCTATCAACTAGTAGAGGACAGATTATTATAAATGAGAAGAAAATAGTTGCCAGCTCCATTTTATATGTTACCACATGCAGTCACTATTTATTGTGATATCGCTTCTAGTATATATATGCATCCTAATAAACACCAAGATACCTGTTATCAGCTTGCTTTTGCCACTTAAAAATCCAGCCCATATGTTAAAAAGCTTTTATTTAACAAATTGCAAAACCTCTGTTAATATCCATTGTGAATGATCCTTTTAGCAACATCTGAAATGAGATGGTGAATCTTAAACTTTGCAATATTTTAATATCTGTAGTAATATCCCAGGGAGTATACTGTCATCCAAATTGGTTATACATACGTTGCACCCTATGGGGTATGGTTTTTCTGGGACCCTGCTTGCAACGGGGTATATATTTCACCCTGGATCGTGCAGTGGGGTATATTTTTAGCTCACTGCTAACAACAGGTCCCGAAAATCTGGCGAAAATCATGTTTGCTTATCAGGTGTGACTATGTTTTTGCCATGGGTGTTAATTACTAAAGGGGTATGTTTTTAGCCATCTTTTCTGACAACGAGGTATGTTTTTAGCCATCTTTTCTGTCAACAGGGAATGTTTTTTGCCATACAGTAGCTGACTTGCAACAGGTATAGGGTTTTAATTGAGGCCAAGCGTAATATACAGGTGTCTAGCATTCTCAATAAACCACAGAATTTAGGTCTTTACTGTTTACAGTGAATATAAACTTAAGAAAAAATGGCATCATCACTACCTTACGTTTCAGTTCATTATTATAAACTTTCTCTGAAGAAAGTTTATAATAAACTGAAATGTTAATTTATCTGAAGAAAGTTTATAATAAACTGAAATGTTAATTTTCTTATTTTTCTTATTTAGAACTATATATATTTATTTAGAATGTGCTATTATGATACCGTATATCTGACCTTACCAAATAGCAATGTGTAGTTGGCTGTACTGTATCTCAAATTCCTTTTTACCTATAAACTTCATTTAGTATCAATTAAACTACTCATTTTAATAAAATTCTTTATTTCGATACTATAAAGAGCCCCATACGTTTATATTTGACTTAAATTTTGCTTTGCTTGTCACATTAGTTGCTTTCTTGTTTTAGGTAAGGTTATCACAAGATTATCGCTCCAGCTTAGGTAATCAGATTCTAAAGGCTGTTCCTGGTACTAATCTTTTCATGGGAATATACAATAAAGGAAGTGAACAGTCGCATAATGACTGTTATCATTGTGAGGTAAGGAAATCATTTCTTGTTACCATTCCTGTTAAATTAAACTGTTTATAGTTGGATAACTTTTAGACTTTTTAAATCATTGTTTGAACAATATTTTAGTTTAATCACATATAGATTTGTTGTAGTGTGAGTATCATGTTCAGAGATGTTATCAATCCTTTTTCAAAAAAGGCTAACATTTGGTTCTAACACACATCTGCTTGCATGCCATATAAGTCTGTAGCTTTATAGATTTATGATATAGCTGATTTTGTTTTCTGTAATGATATCTCATTATTAAATGAACCACACAGCTTATTAATTCCTTTTGCATATCCTTTGCCACTGTTTAATAGTTCCCTGCTGGCAAAGTATTCGATATTGTCTTAGAGAGATTAAGCATTTTGTAAACAAGAAAACTTTTGAGAATAAACTGATGTACAATATATATGTAATTAAGTGATTCTTTTTGACAGCCAGGCTCGATAAATCATAATGTGATACCTCTAAGGCATCGGTTTATGTAACAAAACACTTTTTGTGGTTGCTGTTGCAATGGATTTTAAAACTTGTGAAGTATGGTGTTTTGGACATATTTTAATAATCCCCACACATTTGTTAGAATATTGGTAATTCGGCAACAAAATAAACAAATCTGATCACATAAAACAAAAATATGATTACGTAGGTAACCCATGAACAAAAAATTATATTTATTAAATAAAAAAATATTGTAGTAAAAAATAAACTGTTCAGATAAGCTTTCGCAAAAATAGGTGAAAATGGTGCTTTTTAGCAAGTTATAATATTAATGAAAGTTGTATTCTATTAATTATTATTCAAATGTAATAAAATGGGTTGTGCATATAGGAACTTTTCTTAGATCTCTAGCAATATATAGATTAAATTTCATGTCAAAAACTTGTTGGCCAGTGCTATTCATAATTTACTTTTTACAGCAAAAGAACTCACCTTGCAAGTCCAGCCATGCTTATATATGTGAATGTCCTTGCTACCATAAGGCAAACTTTGCTTTTTGTTTGAATTCATATTCTTCTTATGCAAGGTAAACATTTTATGCCCGGGGGTACTCAAGTTATTTTTTGGTGGGGGTGTGCAGCCGAGTTGAAAATTTTGGCTTTGGATTGTATACTTTTTAC
>JAOXYB010023859.1:0-16406 GCA_028565635.1 Phoronis ovalis | reverse complement strand
GATATAATATTATGCATCTGTCCAAAATTAAAATTGTGTTTTAAATAATTTATATAATTTATATTTATACAGTTAGCGTGGCATTATATAATATGTGTTTACAGAAATACCTGATTAGCACATAATTTTTGTGTATCTCACTGTCACTTTAGTGAATCAATTCCAAAATACATCAAATTAATTTGTGTATGAGTTTTTGGTCTTTATATATCAAATATGTACAAATACTCTCTACATATAGGCATTACTAAAATGAGGGTGACTTTACTATTACATTAAAATGTTTTCTATTAATTTGATAAAAATAATTGAAGAATATTATTGATTAATGTAATTTCATTAGTATCAGGTTTACATAATTATTAAAAATCAGTATAAACTTACTTTGTTTTCTACAAAAGTGAAAAACTAAGCAGCTTCACCCCTCAGATTGCAGATTTGTTTTGTATGCTTCATAAGGTTAATTTACTACTAGAAGCAGTAATTTGAAAAAATACACCACAGTAAGGTACATTAACTGTTACATAATATTTGCCTGCATTACAGAAAACAGCAATCCAACTATTATGGGCTTCCTTTTTCTAAAAATAAACTCATCCTGATTGATTATGTGTTTATACAGGCAGAGCCTGTTTACCAGGCTGTTTACTTGTTTAGGTCAAGAAAGTATCTGCTGTGGCCAGACATTTCTAAAGCTATATTTAAACTAATTATTTTATTTGGAATGCAAGTATGTCTCTACTATTAGTATAGTCCTGGTTCATGACGTTCTGCACTAGTCTAGTTCTTGATAATCTGACTTGTGAGCTGTGCGAACAGTCATGGTATCTTACATAACCAATTACAGTGAAAGTTCCCAAACTTCGAACTCTAAGTAATTCCTACCGAATGAGTTCATACATCACTGTACAGACAGTAGACACCTCTACAATCACAGAACTAAAGATAAAATGTAAGGCAGTAGTATAGATTCCATATTTTTGAAAGCAACAAAACATATGTTAGAGATGACATAGCGTGTTGAAATTTGGAATGTAGACTATCTAGGCACTTTTCATTTTAGATATTTGATCAATTTAGGCAAAAATCTAGTAATGAAAAAATGGTTTCGAGACTAAATGTAACGTTCTTGAAGAGTTCTACTTTAAACTATGGTTTACTCCAAAATGCTTGAATGAATGAAGAAAACTCCGGACACCAGCGCACTGTTAAAAATATCCACTATTGTTACCACACCGTTTCATACGTATGCCTACTATGATAATTTAAGGAAAATACCTAGTTTATCTTTATTTTATTACTTACTATATAATAATTTATAACAAAATTGTTCCTGTTATTTTGGGTCACAACCAGCAAATTGTAGTGGAGATGACAGTATTACGAAGTTCCTTTATTGATATAACTTAATTGTCTGAAAAATAGTAAACACGAGTACCCTTTTACCACCTCTACATTTCCAACAATACTTTGCAATAAATACTACAAATATCAGTTTAATTATGTATGTTGTGTATTTCTTTTAATCATCTTTCAGCTGGCAGTCTTAGTGAACCTGTGGTTGGTTATGCTGAACCAAGGGAACCAGGTAAAATATAATTTATGTGGAAGCATAAAACAGAGAATGACAGACACATGTACTCTGTAGAAAAGTATCGATCACCTAGCTGCTTACCAATCGAGAGAATTACATTGATACGCTCAAGCTAGTCTCTTAAACCATTGCAGAAACATTAGTGTATTATACAAAGCAACATTTATAGTATGAGAAATGTCTTAAGTATTAATGGTACTGTTCAGGGAATTATCAGCTTTGTTTTTATTAGACTGAAATGTGAAACTATCTTCTTGTAATTACAGTTCACAATAGCATCTATGCCGTGTTGGTCGCTGGATCTGATGAGGATGTTGCTTATACACGTTTGTTCAGCCGTGATGCAAAAACTCTTTACTCTGTTTTACTGGATTCACGAATTATAGGAGCTAGGTAATAAGTGCAGTTGTTATTCACCTCAGATAATGAAAATTTGCAATGTTGTAAGTGTGTGTTTTTTTGGGTAAGACGGCCGTAATATCAATGATAAAATAACATTCATACTGGTTAGTCGAAGATTCTACAGATGTTGCCACACAGTCTCATAAGTTAACTCCAAATATACCCAGGTATGTAGTCATTTCGAGTAAAAAAAGAAATTCTGACTTGAATCAGAAAATACAATATAGTTCTATACTTTCTATTCTGTTATCATATGGTAATATTTCTTTGTTACTGTAGGGAAAAAAATGTACAACTTCTTACATTTGAGCTATCAACAGTCGAGAATGTCCTAAACGCTCTAAGACGCATGTACCAACTGTCAGCGAATGAAGACAAACCTTGGATTATATTCTATTTCTCTGGTCATACAGTCACACATGAAGCCGAAAATGGTTCTAAAGACTATGATCTTAAATTACATAATTCAAAACTGGAAGAACATCAATTAAAGCAGGAGTTAAATAAGTTTAAACATGCTGATGAAATTTTAGTCATCTTAGACTGTTGTTATGCATCAGCAACTGGATGTATTGATAAAAGTGACTGTCACACTCCTAAGTTGGCAATCACTCCTAATACACAGGGCACTAGAGAGAAGTCCCTAGGTACAGGACCAACATCTGGTATTCGTCAGTGGTCATCATCGAGGGCTATTCAGACGTCATTGTGTGACGTGACCGATAGCTGTAGCTATTTTACTGATGTTGTCATTAAAGGGTTGTGCAGTGCACAATTTCCATGTGGTATTTCACCTTGTAAACATTGTAAGGACTTTGGAAGTCGAAGTAGTGCTGGTAATTTTGTCTGGCTGGATGCATTAAAGACATTTGTATATAATCATATGTCTGAAATCCATCGTGACAAACAACAGCCTACAATGTCTGGAGAGCACAGCGTCGATATAAAGGTGGCTCATTATCACACTGGGAGACTGTTCTGCTTGTTTGATGTACACTGTGGTGACACAAGTTATCATCTTAGAGTGTTCCCGTTGACAAATAACCGTCTTGAACTACGGGACCAATTAATAGATGGGGTCCTCTCAAATTGTAAGTAATTAATATTAGTGTACAATGTAGATTTAATTATTTCAAAAGATGAATTACATTTAATGTACAAACTGATAATGTGCTTATATGTTGCCGCTAAACTAAAGATTCTGTTGGTATAATTACTATGTTCTGTCATCTTCTAGTAAGTAATATATCAATATGTTAAGATGAGGTACATATTCTTATTCTGCTCAAAATCCATTGCATCAGGTAGAAGGTGCTTTTGACGTAGGCTTATTTATCATGCTGCCAATGGTTTATTATATATATTCTTGACACTGAGCATTGAAGTACTGATACCAACCAGACATATGCAGTCAAGCAGACTTTCATGACATGCAAAATATCGATTTGATTTGTTATGAAGCATTAAATCTTATAACTTATCTTACTACAATAAGGAGTATATTTACACCTAAAAAACATTGGTAGCATATGTATGTTTCTCCTAAAATATGTGTTACTATCACCTCGCTTGGTGCAGAGAAGGGTGCTATAGATTCTGTACAGTCCATAGGTGGTTATAACCTTTTGCTTCAAGTCTCTAGCGATAGTAGTTTCAGGTTTTGTGATACCAACTTCAAATTAGGCATAGGATAAATATACAGTGATCAAGTGAACTATATTTAAATTATTGGTTTGTCATGTAATTGATTATCGCTATTCGCTTTATTGTCAGATGGAATTCAAATCTCGAAAGATAAAGCTGTTACCTTTTCCAGTGATCAAGGACACGTGCTTCAAGATGTAGAGGCGATAAACCAGGTACTCGTGTTTACAACTTTGGGGGGGAGATAGGGAGGAAGAGAAGGAGGGATGAGGAGGGGAGGGGAGGGGAGGGGAGGGATCTATATAAAGATATGTTTAGAGACATATAGATATACATATATACATGTTTATATATATATATATATATATCATGTCATGGATGCAGGGAGATATATTAATAAGTCATGTGGTGCACCTTCAAATAAAATTAACTCCATCACAATCATGTCAAGCAAATCAAGGTAGAAATGGTGCTGCTGTTTTCTATTGTTAATTATAAGGAGTGGGTGTTCGCTATCGATTTGTACTTGAAACAACAGAAATGTTGTGTTAGATATATTTTGAATTTGGCTTTGATGCAAAACATACCAGCTTGTCAGACTAGGCCGTTAGTGACAAGAAAATCATGTGTTGCAGTTGTTTTCAAATTAAATACCATTTGTGAAATTGTTTTTTGAATATTCACCACTTTGTTTAACTGTGAACTATAGATCTAAATTAAAGCATTGTGCTAGTATATGTAAATTAGCTATAACAGTTAACTGCTGTGAACTGCTGTGATGGCAGCTATCAGAACTACTATGGAAGATTAACACATCTCAGCTAGCTGGTATACATGCATACATTTTGAAATCTTGACTCAAGGACCCAGAATAATTAACCTTTGCCTAATCGAGACATACAAGACACTTATTCAGCTGTTAAGATTATAGCTTACTGTTGAGTTTTGTATACAGAAAAAGGCAAGAAACAATCAATAAAGTACATACAGTAGATTCCTAAAAAACTAAGAAATATACATACTAAATATATCATTCATGTCAGTTCTCTTTTACAGTGCTTTTTTCAACTCATCAATTAAAAGTAGCTTATAAATATATATGTTAATTATAGTCTGTTTTTAACATTTGATCGTGATCTTCTATTTAAATATAATTATTTAACTCAAACATTTCATAGATCTTATGTGTTAAGAAGTAGTATTTACATCAACTAGTAAATAAATATGTATGCAATTATAATTAAATTATGTTGTTGCTAGCGAACCTAAAGGACAAGAAAATGTAATAAGTAAAATTTGAATAATCCACATATTAACTTATAAAACAAATAGCTACATTTTGCCACTTTCAAAATTACTTTTAAGGTAACACTTACTTCTACAGATTCTTTAATTCTTCAAGAAACAAACTGTGTTTTTCTGTGAGAGCTTGCAGATTATAAGTTTGCTGTTTCTTTAAAATCAACTTGTAAGGTACAAGGAGCTGTTAGTTCTATCAGCAATATTTGAAATTAGGCTCCAAAATAACACGTGATTCTTTTCAGTGATTTGATCAGTGAATTGTTAATAACAGTTTTCAGAACTGTTACCAGATAACAGTTTTTAATCAGTTGAAAACTACTAATTGTAACTGCTATCAACTGATATTTTGACTCAAAATAACAGTTGATGGCAGTTATAATTTTAACAGTTGGAAGCGGTTTAAAATCTTAGTGTTAAGAAACCTCTAAACGGGTAGTGAATTGATCAAAACCTCTTATAAAACTACTATTAAACTGGTATAATAGCAGTTCTCCTTGGTAAGGGTATGTTATTTAAATTTTAATTGGTAGCAATGCTTAAGTATTAGTGCTATAAGAAACAATTATGCTGTATGTTACAGTTTCGAAAAGCATGATTTGGTACACATGCTTTCTACAAAAGAAATGCGTGTTAGATTTATCTGTTAAAGTATCTCAAATATTTTATTGACAGAATGAACAATAACCCCCCTTCCTGCGCTCTTGTGCAATTTAAAAAAAAAATGCTGCTTGTTGGAAAAGTTTGGTTTCTGGACCAGTGGCTTCACAAAGTGCATGCTAATAGTATATTGTGATGTTTGTAGTATTGAATCTTCCCAAAATATATTCTGTAGAGAGAAAGCATATACTGTAGTTGTAAGTACTAATCAGTAAATAGATGAAAGTATCATCAGTAGTTGTTAATCCAAGACATTATTTTTTCTAAATGACTTCTGTTGTTTTGTTTCAGGTGTTTGATGCTAAATTAATGTCTGTGGTGACTGCTAAGTTTTCATGAAGGATGTGGCAAAAGGCTGTTCTATTAGACAACTCGAGTGTTGGCAATCCAGTTATAACTAGATTGGTAGGAGGTGCGTTAAGTTCCAGTTATGATACATGAATAAAAAAACAATGCCCTTTCGTCCATTTAGTGATCACCGTTCAAAACTTGGGTAAAACTTGTAATACCTTGAAATGAATTTGTCATACTTCAAAACTGGGACAGACTAGGCCGTTAGTGACTTGATTATACAAGAAAATCATGTGTTGCAGTTGTTTTCAAATTGAATACCATTTGTGAAATTGTTTTTTGAATATTCACCACTTTGTTTTTAAACTGTGGGCTATAGTTCTAAATTAAAGTATTGTGCTAGTGTCTTGGTGTTATATACTGGTGTTATGTGAATTGGTTTGATTCATATAAATCGTCAATTATGTATGATGTAGCTATTGGGGAGGCTTCTGCATTATATAACCACACTTTTTTTTTGTAACAAGAGATACTCCATGTTGTCAAGATAAAAGTGTATTTTTATTTCATGTTTAAACAGCAGTTATCTGTGCATTATTACTTGTGTGCCTCCTATCCAGGTACAATGAACAATAAACTATATTTCTGCTAAAAATGGTTACCGTTGAAACTGTTTTTCATTTTTGTTTTTTAAAATGAGATAAATGGCATTCTTTTGCACTAATTCTTGTCGTAGTAGACAATAAGCAGCAGCAGTTATGATGTTAAATTTCTGAAACTATTTTGAGAAAAAATTATCATATACCACGATTGGAGCTTTGTTACAAAGGCTAAGAAAGGTCAACGGGTTCTATGACCTATGACATCATTGTCGTATGTATTTATATATACAATATAAAATGTACTGTTTTATTCAATTACTTTAACATATACCTGTACATGTGTGTGTGTGTGTGTGTGTGTGTGTATGTGTTGTGTGCGTGTATTGTGTAGTAGTAGGTAAAGGTAATATTTGTATAGTGCTTGATGTATCTCATATGTTGTAGGGTTTTAGACTAGTTTAAGGCTCCTTAACGATTTAAACAATGTATAGATCTCAGGAGATCTGGAATGCACTTTGGTTTTATTTGGTTCAGGGTAGAGCGTTCGTCCTATAAAAGCTACTTTAAGACCCAGTGCCCGGTCGCATATCAGGATGTGACTTATGATACTGACGCACAGGTCTCCTGAGTCTGTTTCATTTTAATTATTTTACTTTTACTTTACAGCTTTACACTAATTCTTTATATGTATAAAACATAAATCTACACACAGGAACGTATATAGCTATTTTAATAAAATTATATTTTAAAAATTTTGAACATTACAGTGTGGCTTCATTAATGTTCATAGCCGAACTTTGTTCGTGTATCATGAAGTGGCTGATGACTGTGCACACCCAAATGACACTTAGTATCTGGAGCCTGAATGCTGTTTAGATTCTACAAGGTTTCAGTGGACAAACTATCACCGTGAATGAGCTTTATCCTTTGATTGGCATATAATATCATTAATTGATCATATTAATCTGCGCACATTGGTTTACGTTCATTTTGTGCAGCATCAGTCAAAAAAATGTTTTAAAATGCTTGCAAACTTTAACAATCACAATAACAAAATTGCTTGCGTAGTTTAAGTAAATAAAGCCGCTTTGATTTACTGTATATGTAAGATAAAGGGATATATACATACAATTAAATACATTACAATTATAGTACCTAATATGTAGGCATCTGTTTTTCCAAAAATATCTTTTTTGATAAAATTAAAGTTTTTGTCCTCTAAGGACGTGTTGCAGGAAAGAAACAAAAGCACATGTTACCTTGATGCAAGTTTTAGAACTGACGCAAGAGGTCGACGTTTTACTTGCGATTGTTTATCTTTAAGCGCATACACGCAGAAAGTGACAACATGGAGAAAATATCAACTTTTTCGATTATACATTGTACATCCGTTGCAAAATATTACAGAAAAATACAAATCTGACAATGATGCGCAATGACTGTTTTGTACAGTACGCGTATACGGTGCATGGGGCTGTCTAACGCCCACTAACTGGACCCCAAATCTACGAACATTAGTAAACAATACCTATATCGTGCTAAATCGATTCTATTACTATTACTAGAGAAGGCATGCGAAATCATTATCCCCCATGTTTAAAGTTTAGTTACAGTTTAAACTTTCAGAATTATTTTTTTGTTTATTTTACCTCTCATGACCTCCCATAAATTCGTCGCTGCTTTGTGGATTGCACTATACTCGCTCAAAGTCTTTGATGGTCATCTTCGAAATGCCAAGGTAATATTCTCATGTTGAAGGTCGTCCTTTATGAACTGCATATCCGTGTCATACATGACTTATACTTCTCCGTTCTGTACGAACTGAAGGTTTTATCTAACTTATCGGTTTCTGGCTAAATGATTCAGGTTGGAGCTAAACGATTGCAGGTCTGGGCTAGTGAATGTTAAGCAGACATATAATTGAACACAAGCCTAATCTGTTCCTAGAACAAAACATACTATCAGAATATGTTGCGATTGGGTGATTTTATTAAAAATAAAACCAATATAATAAAATTGTTATAATTCACTATTAGAAGCGTTTAAATTATTGATTAAATACGCATTAAAATTTATATAAAAATATTAAATATTTACAAATGATAATTCGAATTGCACGAAATATAACACTGTTCATATAATATTTGATGGTGGGAAAAACTAAAATACAAAACTTGCGTATAACTAAAGAATGTATTCTACAAATCTGACTTTAGAAAAGCTTTAACCGGTGAAAAGTTTACAAAATTAAAAAATATTAATAGATAATCAATCTTTTTGTGTATTTTGTTCAATTGCGACCCTTTTCAATAACAGTTTCTTTGAAATTCTTACCCCTTTCAGATTGAGGTCATTTTACTACGGTGAGTTTATAACATTCGACAAATGGATCGCATTTACTGGACCTTCTTTATACAGGAATCTATTTTATTATTCTTTTTATACCTGTAGCAGGTAAATGTAGGCCCGGGGGAAAGTACTCAAGTTTTTTTTATGGTATGAGTATTAGTCTCAGATAAAAATTTTAGATTTTGATTGTACTGTACGTTTCACTGGTCTTTTTTTGGATTGTTACCGTAAAGGAATTACGATTACTACCAACACCATCAGGTTTGTGTCCATAAATAGATTCTGAAATGTTATTTGTATCAATCAGCATGTGTAAAACTGAGTGCTTCTCAATTATTTTTAAAGTTTGCATTGCTACCCTTATATATTAAATAACATGAGTTTGGTCGGCCACAACAAACTAAAATTTTGGAGTGGGTTGGGTAGCCCATCTCTGTATTCAAAAATCATGAATTCCTCCCAGATATTGACTTTCATACCGAAATGAACTTTCAAAAACAACTTCACACATACTTGCTCAAAATCGGTAAAAAGCAGAGCCTTTAGCTTGCAGCATACTCAATTGCCTTGTGTATGAGAGTGTTCATCCCGGGACTTCGCAGTAACAACTTCATAGATCAACTTCATATTCGGAACAGGGTAAGTACTGGGCAAAGTACAGGTAAGACATACATTTGACCCGGTTACTTACAATATGGTCGACTGGCTGCCATACCTGTTCCCAAGAGGCATGCGTCGTGCCCTGCTTTCCATAAAGATGAACTAATGACATTTTAGAATGAACTTGAAAAGTAGGTCAAATGCCAATCCGAATCTTTGACATTGTTCGTGCGTAACACATTTTTGTCTGCAATGACTGCTCCAGATGTATCGGCTATGCTTCATATTTGGTTCAGGATAAATGCAGGTCGAAGTACAGGTGGATTATAATCTTGATCACTTCTAATATGACCGACTAGTAGCCATGTTTGTTCCTGAGATTGTACTTCATATGGCGCTACATGCCGGCAAGATGAAGCATTGACTTGATGATTGGAAGATGGATTTATGAAGGTCATATTTGTCTGGTACTTGGTTTATGCATGTAACATTCGAGGGAAAAACTTCAGATATTTCACTGCCAAGCTACAAACTGGGGCTACAAACCACATCCCAGTCACAATCTGATGTAACCCATCTAAAGGGTCTATTTTTATGATTTTGAGCAATAGGAGTTAGTTTTCAGGTGTGTTTGAGATGAGAAAAAATTATCTACCCACTACAGGTATAAAAAAGGCCAGAAAAAGGGTAGTAAAAAAGATCCTTATATAAAAAACATCAGTAAGAAGGTTGGAATGTTGCCAAACCCGGTGTAACAGTCGTAGAAGTCCCACCCCCTAAAATAATGACCAGGAATCATCCAAAACCTGTAATTAAATGACTCCTCCAATAAATAATATTTTAATGGGGTCAATATATTTCCCATTAGAGGCATCCTTGAATACTTGATAGCACCTATTTGAGGTGCCCCATTGCATACACTAATTACCGTTTTTGAATGGGTTCGCTCCCCCTGAATAGTAAGTGTTAGTAAAAGCTCTGTAGCTATATAAATGCTGTACGAGCTTTTGTCGGAAGACATTTGACGCTGACCCGATGCAGGATATAATTGGTTATATTTCTCCTGGAATGCATCCCCAAAGAATGAAGAAAGTGGACAAACGAAACTTGTGCACAAGAGCAAGAAACAACTTTAAGGTGTGTTTTCTTTTTAATAAATTTTAGAAATAACAAGCAGGTAACTAGTCCTGGTTAATGACTTTCTGGACTATATAGCTCTTGATAATCTGACTTGTGAGCTGTGCGAACAGTCCTGGAAACTTACATAGCCAATTACAGTACTAGTGAAAGTGCTCCTGAGTATTATTTGCCTCCTTTTTCCCAGAGTAAGATTAAATATTTTAGACCCCCATCCTATGAAATATCATTAGTTCAAAATTAAATATGACTGCATGTTAACACAAGTGAATAACAAATATTAGCTTAATATTCGAATATCTTAAGTATTTGCACCCTACATTTGATGTGCCATGTGACCAATGATGAAATTTGTTTTTTTACATTGTATTCATGCGCATCCACACAGTGGTTGGGTATATAATTGTAGTGAAAGCTTTGTCGTCATTGTCATTATATGTAATATTTTCTTTGTCAGTTTTTATGCCCGTCAACATGGATATATTATCAGATTCTGTGAAATTCCGTATTACCGCGCTGCAGATTGAATCCTGCGGAAAAACTACTTTATAATATTGCCGCGTAATTGCTTGTTTTTATGAAACATTAATAATATAACATCACACTCGCCACAGCACTGTCGCATTTTATGGGAGCAATTTTAAGATGGGGCTACAAGCATTTTCGACACATTAGTTCCATCGAAACACCCGAACATGGCCGACCTGCGGCAGGTTAAATTGCAACTGTAGCTGCAAACACGACGCACTGCCTGAATGATTCAAAGGTGTGGTTCTAAGAATGCCATAGGTTGGAGGGCATAATAGGATACGTGACATTTTATAATGACCTTGAGAAGCAGATTAAATGCCAGTACGAATCTTCCACATTTTTTGTTGTGTATAACATTTTGTTTGTCTCACAATAAGTGCTTCAGTTTTATTTGATCAGCTTTATATTCGGTACAGAGTAAATACAAGTCTGTAATAATTTTTACCTGGATCACTTACCAAAATGATTGACTGACGGCCATGTTGGTTCTCAAGATTGTACGTCACAATTAACAGCTTCTGTTTTTATCTGATCAGCTTCATAGGTGAGATATAATGTTGACCTGGATTACTTCCAATATGGCTGATTGGCGGTCAAATTTACTGACGAGAGGGTAAATGAAAGTGTGTCTATTTCGGGAAAGACAAAGCTTTGACTGGATCATTCAATGGTGCCAGGCGACATTTTAAATAACCTTGAGAAATAAGTCCAATGCCGATCCGAATTTTCCACATTATTCGCTGTGCATGTCACTTTATTTTTCTTCCAGTAACTGCTTCGGTTTTTATCCGATCAGCTTTATATATGGTCAGGGTAAATACGGGTCAAAGTACAGGTGAGTTGTAATTTCGATCTGGGTCATTTCCAAGATGACTGACTTGTGCCATGTTGGTTCTAGAGTTTGTACGTCACAATAACTGCTTCAGTTATTGATCAGCTACGTATACAAAGCAGAATAAACAACAGTTCAACGTATAGGTTAGTTATAATATTGACATGGATTACTTTCAATGTGACTGACTGGCGGCCACGTTGGTTCTCAAGATTGTACGTCACAATAACACCTTCAGTTTGTATCCCATCAGCTTCATATTTCATATAGAGTGAGTACAGGTCTGAGGACAAGTTAGATATAGTATTGATTGAGATTACTTCCAATATGGTTCGACGTGGTCATGTTTGTGTGTCATGTTAAACCAATTTCGGGCCTATGTAGTGCCCAGATATCTTGTGTAGAAACAGCAGCCCCAAAATGTAAATTATGTACAAAGTTCACCAGAAGTTGTCTGGAACATCGATGTGTTCTGCTGTTTCCTTTGTTGGAATATGTTCATGATCATGTCCAGGAACTTGCTCTAAACAATAACAAGGAACAAATCACCAGTACAAAAGGAAGGTTTTCTAAGGACTTGCCTATAGCTTGCTACAACAAGGAGCGTCTTTGTTATTATATTTATGTTAAATTCAACGATCAGGTGTTCTCTGCTATTTCAATTACCAGAAGATATGGATCAGTTTAAAAGAGATATCGTGGAACAACTTAGAAAACTGTGTAAGTACTACAACGTATATATTAAAAGTGATTATATTATTTAGCCAGGAAACAAAAGAAACATGAAGTGAGACCCCAGACGCTGATTCAACTCAAATTTTGAGCAAGTGTCCAATAAAAAACATAATACAACGTACATTACATGAACAGTTGTTAAATTGTGTGATGTATTCTTCTGGTTAACTAGTTGTAAGAACATAACTATTATCAGAAGTTTATATTGTTCACCTGAAATCTCCTGTATTGGTAGGGATGTCGATAGGATGGTTTCCTTTGTAAGTCACGTGTGCAATAAGTTTTATTTAAACTAGCAAATGTTCAATAAACTAATATTGATTACATGGAATTGTTCATATAAATTTTCCAATTTATAGATTCATCCAGAATGACTTCAGATATGCTGCTGAAGATAAGCCATTATGGTGAAGAAGTGGGCAGCAAGGCCAGAATTAAAACGGCAAAACTTTTAGGTTCCAAAGATATTGTTTTAGTAGCTCATTCCCATTGCATATGACATACATATGAGATATAATAGTAAGTGCCATTTCCAGCAAATTTCCCAGTATTGATACATTGTAGTACATCATATTTACATGTTATTAACGTTATGCATGCATCAATCAGCAAGCCAAAGAGAAGCACTCCGTTATCTTCTGATTTCTCGCATTAAATAATTTTTAAAATGTTATTTACTTTTTTGTAAGTCTCTTTGCAGTTAAACATTAAGTCTGTAATTCTTTAGTTGACTGGTTGGTAAGTTTTAGTTGTCATACAGTATTGATTTTCATAGTCAAAATGAACAAATACATGATTATATTTTAAACATTATATTAACTTATGTATTTGATCACACAGCCCAAAAAGGATTTCATTTTGGAGCAATTCTTTACTATAATTATTCCCCCAAACTACACATTTTGCGCATTCAGATAATTAAATAATTAAATACATGTAAACAGAGCTACACAGTGTTTTTATCAAAAGACCATTAAAAAATATTTGTCTTTAAGAAAACCACATGAACATTTAAATAAATCTGTGGTATGGCTTTATAGAGCTGCATGTAAACATTGCTTATACAAAAGGCTTCCTACTGATTATGTGACCAAATGAGAGGTATAAATCATATCAATTAGTTTTCAGTTAACTATATATTGCCTTAATTAATGTATACTTTGGTTTGCCTTTCTTTTCATTTTGGTTTGAATAATAAAGTGAAAGTTAGCTTATACTTATATACTGCCAGACAAATTGTGTCAGTAGTAAACTAGAGAAGTAAATATCTATTGTTTTTGTATTATAATTTTGAATATTTTGCAGATTTTTGAATTGAGTGAGACAGTGTGTGCAGACGTGTTAGCTGAATAAATAGCAGGGGAAATAATTCAACAATAAACAACTGGTGCAGGAGTACGTACGAGCTGTTACAGTTAAATAAGCTAGCTTAAATACCTGTTGCATGTGTTATATTAAAAGCTGATAAGCTAACAGATGAAGCAAACACCCAGCAGATGTCGCTACGGTCAAGTTTGTAATGCGGAATAATAGGTATTGATATTGTCGGTACTTAAAACTCGCTTTAAATTTAGCTTCATGCACAGACCAAACCTTGTCTCAGAATTGTGTAACTTTGTTTTCTTTAGAAGTTATGGCTCCTCCGATTCCACTAAATTTTCATTTATATGACACCCATATTTTTAGAGGC
Source organism: Phoronis ovalis (assembly GCA_028565635.1). Classification (NCBI taxonomy): domain Eukaryota; kingdom Metazoa; phylum Phoronida; family Phoronidae; genus Phoronis; species Phoronis ovalis. The sequence continues at coordinate 2,040 of JAOXYB010023859.1, read as the reverse complement.
CAATCTAAGAAAAAAAGCAAAATTTCAAATTTTGAGACATCTAATTAAAGATCCTTTTTTGATATTCCTTTTTATTAAGTTTCTACCTTATATATGCAAAAATGTAAATTTAGATATCGATAGTGATAATCACACTATATACTAAGTGATTGTGATGATGTTGATAGTGGACATGATTGTGGTGATGGTAGTTATATATGCTAAATCGAATGTTGTTATAAATATAATCTATTAACTAAAACGACTGCTGTCAGCTGCATCATTATTATTTTTCTACATAGCAAACTATGTAACGTCGTGACCGAAACAATCAACACTTGCACCTACTCTTGCACCTACTCTTGCACCTACACTTGCATCTACACTTGCACCTACACTTGCATCTACACTTGCACCTACACTTGCACCTACTCTTGCACCTACACTTGCATCTACACTTGCACCTACACTTGCACTAGCACTACCACATTGCACCCACGTCAGCAGTAACGCCCGTATACACACAAGCAGTTACACATAGACTTACACCTTCCCTGCATCTACTTCTGCTACACATGTATGTACAACCTCCGCCCCCTCTAATAAACAGATTGGCGTTATACTTGTCATTAGTTGTTTCAGCAATAAAACCATCGATCATTTAAAATGGAGTTTAAAACAACGATCTATTTTCATTTTCTTTCTTGCGCGCATACACACGCGCGCTATATATATACGTTCAAAAGGTATCTTCAATATATAGAGGAAGACAGCTACTTTGACTCGTACTGTGAAATGAATGGATGATGACCCATGTTGGGGATCTAGTTCGCTATTACGTAATAAATTAAAAATAGTTATTTACACAGGCTACCAATTAATTTTCATTAATTACCCTAATTCAAAATCTGCTTCAAGTATAAGCAACACAAATGTTAGGCCCTTAGCAGCCCTAGTTGTAACCATGTTAACTGTTACGTAACCAATTAAAGATAATGATCTAATTTGCGTAGTCAACAAATTTCAGTACTATAAGGGTCATAAACAGAGAATAATATTTTGAATTGACGGTGATAGCTCCTAGTTCTGACCTTATTAATTATTATATATCAAATAAATGTTTTAAATTATCTAATTAACCTACCAACCAAGTTTCAGTACTTTAACTGTAAAACTACTGGAGTTAAAAAAATAGTAATGTAAGCCTTCACGTGACGCACCACCATGCGCTGGAGGCTGAAGAAACTTCTTTACCTGTTATGCATTTATATTCAAATTAGAAAGTGTTATATGAAACTGCAAATCTTTTTACTCATAGAAAAAGCTGAAAATAACCGAAAACAAATTATAAATTTTACATTAGTATGCCAACAAGGACTCAAAGTAAAATGTTGATGTCATATGAATGTCAAAGGCAATTACTTAGAATAAATGTATTCTAATACGGACCCCCGGTAGGGTTCTCAAATAATATAAACATGAAAGATACCATCAGGTTGAACTTTCAAGGTCATCTGGAGGTCACGTGGTCAAGTAGTCGAATAATACATATATCAACATATAACTGAAATTTGATGTGATAACTCAGTCACAAGATAGAAATTAGTTTTCAGAGTCCGTAAGAACATCCTGAGGAACATTTGAAAGCTCAGTGACATTACAGGGACACAATCAAATATGTCGCAAAAAGTCAAACTGGACACGATAGTCAGGTGGCTTAGCGTCCTTATCAGAATTATAATTATTAAATAGATAGAAAAATGAAATTAGGTACAAGGATTATTTTGGCCACTAACAAATTTGCAAAGGTGTCATCTTCAATTTTGCCCTTTTGAACTTGTAGCCGTGTGCATTTTTGAAATCGGTATTATAACAGGGCTCATTAAGGCTAAGCCTTAAATAAAAATTCGTGAAAAATCCGCATTACATTTTGTTCACTCAAAAGAGATATTTTCTAAAACTTTAACATTCAAGCTATGTCATTATGGTATTTTCAAACTATTGTGTAAAATGTATGAAATTTAATTAGCGTTTAATTACACCCTATGAAAATCGTTAGGT